>JAMKCH010029124.1:0-18101 GCA_023653785.1 Ophioderma brevispina
AATAGTACTCATTAGTTATGTATTCATATGTTGATTGATTATTAAATTGAAAAATCTATCGGGTATAGAGGACTATACCATAATTCTGTTTCAGTCAAACGCGAATAACTTGATGATCAAGTAAAGACGTCAGATTATCGGAGGATGGATGTTAGATAGTGCTAATTTCAACTAATTGAGCACAATTGACGTATCACATGTGATTTCCTTTGAATTAACATTATGTCCAACTCATTTGTAATTGTTATTAGCTTGAATAGGACCGTAATGTGTTTTGCTTGTTTGTTTCTTCTTGAGCCTGGGTCTAAACCGTGTTTCTTTTCGTCTCATGTTAAATTATATTGTTTGTACCTACATGTATTTTAAACACACTCGTGACGTAAACACTAAGTGTCGCCTATGGGTTAAAGAAAAGTTTCTTAGTCCAAGGATGGCAAAACAAATAAATTGCCTCAATTTCGAAAAAAAAAAACAAAAAAAAACATCGGGCCACGCCAAAATTGGTCCCAGGATGACTTGAACCGTTTTTGCCTTTATGACTTATTAACACTGTTTTTCCACAGGCAAGAGAGACTAATATATTATTTTAATCAGCATAACAGGAAATAATATCGGTAAAGAACAAACTCAATTAAACACTAATAACCCTGAACATCATCTGGTCTTATTCAGTCAAACCCTCCATAAGCTTGATCTGCTTTTATTGTATTGTTGCGTCGTTGATTTTTTTTTATGGGAAATAAAGTTGTGAAGCAAAGAAGGAAACACTTCCTTTTTTATTTAATTTTCCATAGAACGTGTCATTTTGAGTTTCAAATGGCAACTTTGTTGATTACCGGATAGCTGAAACTGGACCAACAGGTTTTTCAGGTGTCGCAGATAATTGGCCATAACTCAGAAACAGACCCCCCCAAATTACACCAACTGAAAATTCCGAAGCTTAGACATTCTAAAAAAAAGAATAAAGTAAGTGTCAGTTGAGAGACCTTAAGTTTTGGGTGAAAAATTCAATCTTTATTGTATATTTTGAGGACAGTTCTGTTATAACTTTGAATGGTTATGAATAAGCTCGAAAATGTTGTGGTGTTGCTTGCAACCGAACAGGGAATTGTGTTATTAGAGTAATTACTATTGGCGAAATCTCCGATACTAATTCAACGGCTGTTGGAAAAAGCCTTCCAATATGAGATAGACGGGAAAATAGCGCCATAAACGTGGTCTCGCTCATTCATTAGTTGTTTTATCGGTTCAGGCAGTCAGGTTAAGAGGTCATTTTCTTAGGTGGAACTATTTCATTCATGGGACGGAGATAACTTAGCATTCCAGCTCTGCCGTCCACGTACAATCTGGGATCCTAGTTCTAATTACAAAATCGCTATATTTTGATAAATAGCATTTTTAGCATCCTATTGGCAGGTCTAGGTTTCCTCTGCAAAACAAATATGTTTGCTATTGCTTTACTGTTATCCTGGGACGGTGTCTCCGGACTATGGTAACAGTGGACTATATCACCTGCCACAACGGTCGTTTATTTTTGACCATTAACACGAGTGGCACATTTATGTGGATTATCTTTACTAAAGCATCATTATCACTAACTTATTAATTATTATTCATATGGTGATTGATTAAATGACTTTAAAATCTCTCGGGTTATGAGGGGACTAGCCCATTAATTATAGGTTCAGTCAATGAAATCCATGTCAAAAGCAAAACTTCATGATCTAAGTTAAGACGTAACATTATCTATACGACAAACATTTTGATACTGACAAAATTATTGCTAATTTCAACTACAATGAGCACAATTGAAGTCTCAATGTAAGTCCTTGGAATTATAATAAATTACAAATCATTTGTACATTGCGTTCTCTTTAATTAAGCCTAATATGTGGTTTCTTGTTGTTTCTTCTTTCTTTAAAATTTTGTTTTTGTTATATATAATTTAAGCGCCCCCCAAACAGAATTTACCACTCTAGTATTGTATATGCAATATACATTCTATCCTATCGGTAAAAGTTCATGGTACACCGTTCGGGACGTAACACTTAAGTGTACATAAGGGTTTAAAAGAAGTTTCTTAGTCCAAGTGGACCAAACGAAAATAACATTGCAACAATTCAAATACATAGGGCATCCAAATTTGGCACCAGGGCCGGATGGACCTTGAACCGTTTTTGCTTTATGACTATTAAATTTTTTCAACAGGCAGGACACCACTATACATTATTTTAATCAGAAGAAATGACAGAAAACGGTAAGAAAAAAAAATAATTAGAACACGACTACTCCTGACACTTTTTACCCCGAACCCCTTGCTTTGTGTACGTGTTCCACACTTTTCTTAGTTGGTAAAGTTGAATAGGTCATGTTCATTCTCTGACACCTTTATAGCAGATTGAAAAAAAAAAGCAAAATTGGTGTGGGTATGTGGTGTGGGTATGTGTGTGGATGTGTGTGGTGTGATGTGTGTGTGCCTGCTGCTGTAGATAACGTGTTGTATTAGCGCGTGAATAATATACTTTACATTGTCGTGTTCTTTTCTTTGGCGATAGTAATGTATGTTCTTTAAATTAAGCTTTTCGCTGCCAATAACAATTTAATATAGCACAAATCAACCAACAATCAAGTTATGTTAATATTAATAGGTATCACCACAGATGGACTCATAACCAACCTATATAAACCCAAACGCTTATTGCATTGTTTTCAACTCTTTCTTTCACAGGGAGAGGGAGGAGAACCTCGTTATATTGCAGAAGCAAAAGGACATCGAAATCTCTCGCATCATTACAGATAAGGAGCCAAAGGTAGATGGTGCAGATTACGATCTGTTAAGTAATTATATTAATTGGCATGTTTCTTTTTGTTTGGCAAAAGGCTGAATGTATTTACCTTAGCGTAGCCTCTTTGTATATCTGGAAGATGTTTTCAAATAATAACACATTAAAAAAAATCATCCCATAACTATACATTTATTGCATGGGGATGTATGTGTAAATCATTCAATTTTTAAAGAAAATCCCTGTGACCAATTTATACAAAAGTGGGGTCTTAATTTTACAGAGTAAAAAATTCCTTGTACAGAAAGCCAGCCAAAGTCTTCATAAATGTGTCAGAAAAATTTATGGGGGCCATTTTTTGTTACAAGCTGGCAACCATGTCAGGATCAACTGCCTCATTGGCATGAGTTTCTAATAAGAGTGTTGCCAAAAATTACAAAATTATTAAAAAAAGAAAAATTTGGGCAAAAAAGATGATTTGGCCAAAAACCTCATGATCAAGTGTTATGACAGTTGTTGTGAGTTTTAATGTTCAAAACAAGACTTATCAGGAAAATTACCACTTGTAAGTAATTTGGACTATATTTACGTCTTAAACTAAAAATTAAAGGTAATTAAAATAAAGAACATAAAAGCATTCCAGGAGAATTTAAGTCATTTTTCTCAAAACTATTGTTTTTATTTGAACTTATGCTGACACATTAACATGTTTAAGTAAGCACAAAAGCATCAAAACACATTACACAGCTTTTTAACTTGAAAAGTTGAATGCTTTTACTTTTAAGTAGAAATTACAATAGTGAAACTTTAAGGGGCAATCTAGGATATATTACAATGATTGCTATATCATCCGAAAAATTCACATAGTGTGATTTTGGTCCGAAAAATTGATTTTCTGATTTTCACTGTATTTGTTATGGGCTTATATATAGTTCATAATTAAACAAATTAAGTAGTAAAAACAAAGAAAAATAAAAACATTCCCGGAGCATTTAAGCTCATTTTCTCCACATAATGTATATTTGAACAATGGATTTAGAAACATGTTTAAGTAAGAACAAAAAGTATTAAAAACATGTTAAAACGTTTGACTGACCAACAGTACAATGCTCTCAACTTTTTAAATTAGAATAAAGCTGTGTTACCTTAAGGGGCAGAGTCTAGGTATGTTAAAATAATGTTTAGTCAAACAGGAATAAATTCAAATGCGATTGCACTGAAAATTTGATTGCTAAATCCCTGTTCAAGGTACTGATAACTTTCCCAAACATAGTTTAGAGTTTAAAAATCGGTTTTTGACAAACAATTTGCACGACACACTTGGGTCATAATTAACAAATCAATGTAGAAAAAACAAAGAAATTTAAAGTATTATGGTATTTTTAAATTCTGCTCCAACAAGTAATTGAATATTGAAAATCAGACTGACTTAATGACAGGAACATCAAAAGACTTACGAAGATGTAAACATAATTAATATTTTTATCTTTTATTTTTAATATAATATAAAATAGCATCTTAAACAGCCTAGTATAAGATACAGAGTACTTAATTATCAAGAGTTCAGTAAGTATTTACTTGTTGTAAAAGCTTGCCAAAGAATTAATGTACTGATTTCACAAAAATGAAACACATGATTTGTTTGTATGCATGCTTTACATGATAAACTTACTTTGTCACAAAAAATATAGCAAATGCGCAATTAACGTCGGGAGGCCCAAACTAGGGACGTCCTTGAAAAATACGCGTTTCTGCACCCCAGGCTCTGACTTTCTTGAGGGTGGCTACGAAAACTTGAGGGTAGGGACGTCAGGCGGGGAGGTAGGATCATAATATTTGGGCTTGGTATCACCCTCTCACGAGAGAGGGAAATTACACTACATTACTCAACCTACCTCCCACGACCTGACTATTGCACAGATTGACACTGGATAGTCTAGGGAGAGGAAGAAAGTCAAGGAAAGTAAGCATCATATGCCAAGTATACCCAAATCTCTGTCTGAATCCTGAGGAAAGACAAAATCAATTTGACTCACCTAGTTTTGACTAGAATCCCGGCGACCCAGCCTGGAGGGCAAAGTGCAAGTCTCCCCTCTCTGTACCAGTACATCCTTGAGGTAGACTGTTTGGAAGCTCGTGGGTACACTCCATCCAGCAGCCTCAAGTATCTCATACAGGGGAGCCCCCGAATACAGAGCCCAAGAAGTGGTATGGGATCTTATGTCATGGACGCGAACCCTTGACCCGATGATTCTAGATTGATGTTTTCATAGGCGTCATGAATCACAGGGTAATCCAGCGGCCAATTGTGCTCTTGGCCGCAGGTCCATGTGGAGAAGTCGAAGTTAAGAACAGTTGCTTAACATTCCCCTATACTTCTCTGTACGGTGGATATACCACCTAAGTGCCCTTACAGGGCACGAGGGCTTCTCGGCAGCCCCAGCGGTTCTTGCCAAGTTTGGCAAGAAAACTGGAAGCAGGAAGTGAAGGGACATAGTTTGGTTTCTTAATAAAAAATCAAGCCATTGGGAGGATTGTAACCCCGTCTCGGGAAAAATCTCAGGTGCCAGCTTCCTTCAATAGAAAGGGCAGAACTCTGAACACCTCTGTCCACAGGCATGTGGACACTATAAAGGCTGTCTTCCTGAGTAAGTCAAAGGAGACTGACTTGGGCAAGGGGCCTCAACGGCCTCAGAGGCCACAAATGAAGACCAGAGGAGGTCAAGCCGGGACCAGAGATCGAGAAGGGGGCCGTTCAGAGAACATGCCTTTAAATAAGGCTATTGAGAAGACTGGACTAGAGGAGACCGACATCCCATCTCTAAAATCATGATGCACTATGCCCCAATAGCTGTACGGTATGCTTGAGCTGTGTGAGGGAGCACGCCCCCTTGAAAATAGTCAGCAGAAAATCACCTACTTGCCACCTATAGATCTGTATATGATTCATTCTGTTTACTGGCCCACCCCATGGTGTCCGTTAAGTCGGGAATTAGTAAAGTACGTTCTGCTGAACTTCGTCTGCCTTTGCAGCGATAGCGGCAGCCTGTTCAGAAAGTCCCGCCTCCGGAGAATGATTTCCTGAAATTGTTCCAACAAAACAGTAATTGGAGGGAGTTGAATTTTTCTCATTGTGACTTTCTGAGCAGATTGAGGGACTGCAGCAAGGGCCCTGCGCTCTGGTAACATGATGGGTCCCCACAAAACAGATCCAGAAGCCGAGGAAACCATGGCTGTCTGGGCCACAGCGGGGCTATTAGGAGGATCACACGGTTGGTGGACCGGGACGCCTTCTTCAACACCTAGGAACTAATTGCAATTTTGAGGAAGGCGTCCCTTTTCTCAAATTGGACCAGTCTGCTACTAGGGCATCTTGCCCCGCTGTCTGGGGATCCCGGCTCCAAGAGTACACAGGGAGTTGATCCCAGGCTGAGGCAAACAGGTCCGACATGGGGGCGGTTCGCTTCTGTGAAAGAGACTTAGACACACTGAAGGAAGGATGCCGGGGGGTTGCCCTGCCACTGAAGAACCCCTCAACTGTCTCTGCCCGGCGGAGATTGTTCCCCCCGAAGGAGATCCCTGTTTCTTGGCAACCAATGGAGGAGTACGGAAATAGTTCCTGCAAAAGGGTGCGACTCTTGTGCGCCTTCCTTGTTGAGGTATGTTACGACTGTCGTAGTGTTCGCAACGAACTGTCAGAAACTTCCCCACTGGACGAGGGGGCCCAGCAGCATTAGCGCCAAAAATACTGCCTACAGCTCTAGAACTATTGATTGTGATGGTGAGCTTTCAAGCGGTCCAAAGGCCTCCTGGACAATCTGCGGTAGAGGATGGTGAGCTCCCCACCCCTTTTTCGAACCATTCGGTTGTGAGAACTAAGTTGGTTGTGGCTGGGGAAGGGAAACCCAACCTTCAGAATGGTGGGCAATGCATCCACCATCTCAGGACTGGAGCAGCAGTTTTGACTGAAACTAGGATCTTCATCGACAGAGTGTGATGCCATGGTCGATAATGACTCAGAAGATGGCTCTGAATCAACCGCATGAAGTCTGCAAAGCGGTACTGTACCGATCAGGCTGGACATCAGGCCTAGGAGCCGTAACCACAGGCGAACTTCTGCTTCTACCAGATCGTGAACAGTACGAGCGCATTCTACCATGTCGCAAACCCTTTGATCTGTGCGGAAGACCAACCCCATGTCGAATTTGGATGATTGTCCCCAAAAATTGAGGACTCTGGGACGGAACTAGCACTGACTTCTTTGTCGTGGAGGAAACCCAATGATTGGACCAAGAGGCACACCTCTTGGTGTCCTCACAGATCATCTGAAATTAGAACACAAAGACAAAGTTTTGGAATATTGTATTGTAAAGACCTTTTACAAAAATCGGATTGAATAATTAATTAGAAACGAGTCAGTGAATGCAATGGATGTAGCAAAATCAAAATAAATGTGTTGAGGGTCCAATATGGGTTCCGTACATGGGAAAAAACTATGTAGCTTTATTGTAATTAAAAAGTGGACAGGCATTATATTTTAGGTCAGTCAAACACAGTTTTTTAACATGTTTTGATGATTTTTGTTGCTTACTTAAAACATTTTTGTAAATCATTGGTTCAAATAACGTTATGTGAGGAACTCCCTAATATCATCTGAAAGCTTTTATTTCTTTGTTTTTTTATACATTAATTTGTTAATTCTGACTAAAATATAGCCATTATTGCTTAAAATGATTGTCTATCTAAAAACTACGTGTCTTCTAGTTAACAAATACAGTGAAAAAATCAGAAAATACAATTTTCGGTGCCAAATCACTATGTGAAATGTTCATCCGATGATACAGCAAATCATTGGAACATATCCTAGATGCCTCTTTGAAGTTAACACTACTGTAATTTATACTTAAAAGTAAAGGCAAATTCACACTTTAGGTCAAAAGAAAGTGTTAATGTGTTTTGATGCGTTGGCTTACTTTAACATGTTATGTGCATAATAAGTTCAAATAAACACTATTGAGAAAAATGACCTTAAATGCTCTGGAAATGCTTTTATTTCTTATTTTTAATATCTCAATTTGGTATTTAAGACGTAAATATAGTCCAAATTACTTATTAAAAGTGGTATTTTTCTGATAAAGCTTGTTTTTAAGATTCAAATACATCAAATCTTCAAAAATCATATTTTGGCCGAAAAAATCATCTTTTTGGCCCAAAAAGGCCCAAAAAACTAAATTTGTGATTTTTTGGCACAACTCTTATGAGAAAAACTTACCATCGAGCAGTTGATATCGAAATGGTTGCCAGAATTGTATAACAAAAATGCCCACATGAATTTTTTGAAACCTTTATGCTACTTGGCTGGCTGTCTGGGTGAAGCAATGCCCCCCCCCCCTCCCATGCTCCCCCAAAGTTGTACTTCGTTGATTCTGTCGAACATTTTGAAAAATCGGAATTGGAGGGATAACCGAAATCGTCGGGAGGTCACTGGAGAAGAGCCGAAGACTTATCAAAGAGGTGATTCAAAACCACAAATCAACCTGGGAAAGTTTGACTTGCAGAAGAAACGGATTGTGTGTTTCTATCTATCACCCGGAAAGGCGCTAAACCAACCATTCGTGTAAAACGAGCGCTTTCTGGCGACATTGTAGCCGATCAACCTGACGATAGAAAAGCCTGGTTTGAGAAACGGCACAAAATCTGTTTTGAAATGGATCGTTACAACGAACAAGTCTTTAATCTGTTTGTCAAATTCAGAGGAGGTCCAAGAGCGGTCGTTACAAATCCACCAGCAGAGCAGCCAAGTGCTTGGGAATTGACGTTGTTCGAGGGTCCACTCACCTTATGCGATATATTAAGAGAATCCCGTTTTCCCAAAGTTCGATCGTCTTTAGAGCAGTACCCCAAGGCGAATGGGAGTTCGAACGAGGAGTTTTTGGGTCAAAGGTGAAAAAGAATGGATCACCAAAAAATCTACTCCGACAAATGGAAAACAACTTCCCAAGGACTTTTTCCATTAGGATAGGCTCATAATAGGGCGAACACAAATACTTAGCTAAAAAAGAGGGCACATTTTACTCCAGCAGAAAAGATTTTATTGCTTTAAATGGCCATAGGTTTGCGCATCATGAAAACAAAAAAGTGCATTTCTCCCTGAGTTGGCCAAAAATTGAAATTTATTTTCAAAGTGTAAAAGAAAAATGGCTCTTTTTACAGTAACTTAAAATCCCAGAAAATCTGAAAATCCCTGGATTTAGCATTTACCTGTAATCTGTAAGAAATGCAAACTATATCTTCACACTTAAGTGAGCAGGGGGGTCCTATGGAACCCAAAATTTGTTTTCGCGCTGGCACGCTTTACGCGTGGCATTTTTGCGCCGAATTTTGTGTAATTGTCGACATTTTAAAGGAGTTCTTTTATACCCAAGAAAATGAAAATCGGCCAGCGTAACGAAGTTAATTAGTGGGAGTAACATGGGAACCCCCCCCCCCACCGGGCATTAACGGAAGTCATCAGTGAATAGTTTTTAATTATCAAAGAACCATAAGTTTTTTGTTGTGTTGAATATTCACACATCACATGTAGTTAAACAATATTGGTAACATTAAAAATACATTAACCATTTATGTGCCGACCGCAAAAACAAACAATTGCATAGGGGACGTTTGCTACCGTTACTCGTAACAAACTCTATGAAAAAAATACGTGTGATTTGCAACACCCGTTAAAAATACAGGATCCCTAAATTTGCAGGTTTTGTGTTAAATGTATTTAATTTGGATATTCAATAATATATATCAACATAAAATAAATTTCAAACGTTGATGTAAGCACCAGGCTCATTTGAATTTACCGTATTATGTCCAATTTTCGCAATGTTTGAAACAAGTTTGAACATTAATGTTAAAAATACACTAAAAAATTTAATTTTTTATTGCTGATTGTGGGTTGTATTATGACCCTTCACATGTGGTAGAAATTCGTAACAAATTCCTTCGGAAAGTGGTTTCCTTAGTATTTAGATCAATTTTTCAAGCCCACTGGTCACACAATGATAAAAGTGGCCCATGAAAAAAAATCCGTGTCTTGAATGTGTGTGAATGCGTATCCGTCTTGAAGGGTTCGATGGAAGAGGGGAAATGTGTCATTGCTAGGGGCCATTATTGCTAAAGCACATCTAGTTTTATCTGCCGTGAAGCTTCCGTTTTTGTGTAAAATTAACTTACAGAGATACCACCGTTATGTAGGTAAAACAATCAGTAATTCAATTATAAGTGTGTAAAATACAATAACTGTAAAGTGACAATCACACCAAAACAGATATGTCTTCACCGTTTCTCTTTTAGTTTGAGTAAAGTTTGGGCTGTGTTGCCAGATTACATCAGACCTTTATTCTTGTCAGGATACCATCTCAGCTATGTTTAACGACGATATAGGTTCCTCACGTTGAGTTTTACCCATGTAATCAGTCTCGAGCCTTACCTCTCAATTTATCATACATCAACAAAGGCCATTACTGCTTTTATAGCGCCCCCTATTGTAAAACTAGATTTTAAGAAAAATATTTTGCCCTCATGAAATTTCATAAAATTGAAGAATGAAGTAGGTAGCTAGTAAGAATAAATAATCAAACAAGTTATCAAAAACAAGTTTCACTGTAATGTCGGTATTACTTATTTCATTCTTGTTTTGGTTCATAATGAAACTTTAAATTAACAGCTGAGAACAAACCATTAGGATTGTTCAAAGCATGCATACTTTATTCGGGTTTCCTTCAAAACTGACCAGGATGCTTGGTAATCGGGGCATTCAGTTCTTTTTATAAAGCTGATGGACTTGCTATTAGTAGGGTTAGAAAGTGGGGAAGAAGAGTTTTGAAGATGGTTTTCTATTAGTTTAAGGGTGTGCTGAAATTGAATTTTTGGGTCCAACCTCTGGAAAATGTGGGGAACTTTGTAAACTAATGGGGTAACATTTGTACAGGGGTAAATTTGAATCATCAAATTGTGTTTAAATGTTAACCAATGTATTTGTCTCATTAGTAGTGTACGTATCCGTTGGAACCATATGAAGAATTTGGCCCCTTTTTGAACAGAATCGGAGAATCTGAAGATGTTACCCACGATGACTTGAACTTATTGACATATAAATATTTAACTATAACCCACGGATGACAAACTATACCTTTTGGATACTAGGGCATAGCCAAAATGCTGTGTGGTATAATTTATCTACCAACTATTACATGCTTTACATTGTCCACCGTATCAACTTGGCCCCCTGCAAATCATGTTCCCCGCTATCGAAAATGGCAAGCTATATGCAAGCATGCAGCATGCTTGCACCAACATAGCTTGCAGCATGCTTGCTGCATTCTTGCTGATGCTGGAAGCAAGCAAAATTTAAAAGCTGCGCAAGCTAGTATTTGGAACATTTAATCGCTGCGCAAGCATTGCAAGATGCTGTAGGGTGCTGCAGGATTGCGCTTAGGGTGCTTGCCGGATTGCGCGCAGGGTGCTTGCAGGGATGCGCGCAGGGTGCGTGCGGGTTACTCGGATTGAGCAAGCCGTGTGCGGACTCGTATTTGGAAAATTACGCGCATGCGCACGCTTGCAGTGGTTGCAAGCATGCGCAAGCTTGCAAGGGTGCAAGCATGACACTGCTTGCCAATGGTGCCCAAGCATGCGGACAAGATTGCTGCAAGGCTAGCTTAACATTTTGAGTATTACGAGCATGCGCAGGCTTCAGTACAACATGCAAGTTGCTGCAGCAAGCCGCAGGGTGCATGCAATGTAGTGTTGCGCGGTGCTTGCGGTACAGAGCGTCTGGAACCCTTCACTACGGACACCAATTTTCCAAAGGAATTTGAATAGAGAATTCATACCGTGTGAATTTGTGAAGGGTAAAGATAACCAAATGGAGCAATTACCAAAATAAATTTCAGTATTTGGGTGGTAAATTAGGTGCAACTCATTAATATTGTTTTCAAAACAGACATCAATTGTCTTTTTAAGGCGGGTGAGTGAGAGTGATCGCTCCCTACGCTCTCCGTAAGTTCATTGATCACTTCCCGATGCCGCTCTTTATAAGTGCTACTGTAGAGAGTCATTTCTCTTGCAAGATCATTTTTTAGACGTACATTGCATGGGCAGGGTAAGTATTCTTAAATTCTCCTCCAGATGAATACTCCTTATTTTGAAAATTACAGCTTTTAGGAGACTTGCACTAATCTAACACTAAAAATTAATTGATAGGAACACTACAATAAAATGTATGTCACAAACGTCAATCCTGATTGAGTGGCTATGTCAAAAATACTGGTCCAGTTCACAGAGTTCTGAACAGTATCACAGTACGGTTTGGCAAATGTCCATGATGAAAATTGTCCGTCAGCACATAATGGCGTTAATTTAATTATTTAAATGTCACTAATAGGCCTAATTGTGTACGTTTTGTTACAGTGCACATGCAATATATGCATGAGCACATAGCAATAAAAGTGTCTATTACAAGTTCTTAGTTTTAACAAAATATTCTCTGCGACTTACATTTATTACGGGGGAACCCTCATTACTTTACACATCTGAAGGCAATTAGCAACAATTGTGATATTTGCTGATTTTGGCTGGTCAGACTACAGTCGACGGGCCGCTTTTAAAATCAGGAGATCGCCGAAAATAAATTAAGCTAAGAACAGCCTGTGACTGAGTACTGCAAACCCGGAAGTTCTACCTTCAGAAAACCCAAAGCTTGATTAATGCCTAGCCAGTGGGCCGCTTTCCCCTAAGGAGATTGCCAAAAAGTAAGTGCTGCTAATTCTTCTGTGGACGGTTCCCCTGAGCGGGACCATTTGCTTTTAATGCCAGTGGACTTTTTTTTGTGGTGCTTTTTCAGAGGGTACACGAAACCATGGCAATTAGCAGAACGCGTTTTGCTTACTGCCGGCAGGTTGTAGTCTAGCGCTCCGAATGCTTGCTATTTGACGTCAAGCAGTTAATATTGTCTGATGGAGCGCATGACGTGTTACAGGTTAATTAACTCATTAACAAACAGCCAGAATTTATTTTTCACATTGCTATTGTGTTGAAAAGAAGCGCGTTCACCCCTAACCCGTCTGAGATCATTGAAACGCATCAAGGTGCCTATGATTTGGAAGTGCAATACGGATGTCAAGAAAGTTCTATTTATTTTACCAGAATGATTCCTATGCACCGGCTGCTTTCTGGCAGAACACCCATTTCTTCGATTGCCTTCGGCCGCTTTCCCGGAGATCGCCAAAAATCAATTGCTTTCAGTGACATTTGAGACGCGTCCACGCATCATAACACGAAGTCCCGGTTGACATCTTGTATCCGGCCGCCATGCACTACCGTCCAGATGGTCCTGCAGGGTTTTTCTGTAGAGCGTACATTCCGCTCATTGCTTTTGATTGAACATTGGACCGCTTTTACTGCAGGAGACCTTTGCTGCCTATTGCAGGTGAGACTAAAAAGCTTTTTCTCCCATTTTCCAGCGGCTCAGGGCAATGGGACGGGAAAGCAATGATTGATCTCATGCATCTGGACGTAGGAGACATTGGTTGCATTCTATGACTCTTGCCATTTTAGGGGGGGGGTTGTTTAAGACATGTTAGGGGTGAAGTCTTACAAATGACAAAAATCTTATTTCGCAAGTCCTAAAAGAATATGGGATGCGCATGCACTCATAGGCAAAAAAGTCATGCGATATGCTGGTAGGGCAATTTAACTCATCAGGAGACAAAATGGGTGGCAAAATACAATAATTCTTTTTACACTCGTCTGACCACAAATACAATCCCCCCCCCCCCCCCCACTCAATTACTACTGAGGGATCACCAAAAAAGGGATTGGTGATAAGTGGCAGCTGGGGGGTTTAAATGTGCCTGTGTTGTACTGTATTTTGCTATCAAAATGCACACCAGTTGTACTGCGTTTTGCTATCCCGAAATGTAAATTCAGCACCCGACTAGATGTCAGATGTTGCATATCATGTTCTTTGCATTCAAAAGGTTCAATTTTTTCTCACCGAGTGGAAGCTAGGAGCTATTTACCCAATTGGATTGACAAAAATTATGTAAAGGTACCGGTACTTGAACTGAATATGTTGAAGTTGAATAGAAACGAGGCCGGAGTCCCAAGTTTTTCACTGTGAAATTTCAAAATAGGGCGGGAAATCAATGTGCATATTAAAGTGACATGAGGAGATTTTTAGGACAAATTTCTCTCAAAGTGCACCGTGATCGGATGTAGACACATACGAGAACGTTTCGAGGTTTATTGGACAAAACAAAGCACCGAAAAAGAAAACCGCAAACCTGTTTGACTTGCCGGACTATCGTAATGTCCCCATAGAACACCGTGCTTTGATTTGCTGTCGTGCACGACCAGCACAGAAAGTACAATCATAATCGTATTACATAAAGACAGGCATCTTTCGGGGTTATTCACTTCAGGTGTGGTCTAAGCATGGGAAAGCATCATTAAATATGCAAAAAAACCAGGGTTCGAAAAAAAAATTGGGGGCCGCTTCTTTCTGGAAAACACCTCATGTCTATTTATGTTTAACTGTCAACCTCGAGGGGAGTACACGTTATATACTTGAAATTTGAATGGGCAGGCGAAGGTGTTATGTCGCGTCATTTTTTAAAGAGAGTTTCTGACTTGGCAAGTAACGTACAGATTGCATGAACTAGCTCAAGATAGTGCTAGCTGCCAGAAAATAATTGCCACAGCAAATCACATGACAGGTAATGCAGGCCATGGCATGATGGTTTCATGATTATGCATGTAACACGTACATGCGTTAGAAAATAATTTAAAAATAAAATTATTTCTTGTCAATGACGTCACAGCCCCACCCATGCCAGGCAGTTCCTATTTATTTAGCTAGTTATTGATATAGTATCACCCACGAGTACTAGAAAGAATGTAGTATTGTACCACCACCTATGAATTCGGCAAGCCTCAACTGCTGAAACGTAATTAAAAACAGCATCAGTGTTGAAACAGCATGCATGTGAAGGTGCGGGGCGTGGCAGAAACTGAATTCATACCACACCTGAACTCGGTTATACAGTACGATACGAAGCTTTGGTAACGCAATGCCATGGCCACAAAAAAAATACTATAAAAAAACTATGCCTGTGGTGTTATACCGACGACCGGCAGGGAATTATATTGGTCTGAGTCTGACATTAGTTCCAATATTACTTGCCCAATTATACCTTTAAATGGACGTTTATCTTGGCGTCAAGTTACAACCACAGGCTATGAGTTTGGAAGTTCATAAATAAGCTCACTGGGTGCATTGCCATCATGTGAAGTAACTTACAAAGACGCTGCTTTTAAAAATTACGAAAACACCTATGACGCTAAATCAAGCATGTGGGTGAGTATAGTATTTCCCTCAACAGGATGGTCCTTAACTCAGCAAAAATTAATCAAACATTAACAATAAAATTGTTCCTTTGTGAATTGTCAAGTTGCCTCAACTAATGCCAGATTGATTGATGTTGAAAATTAGCACTTCCGCTATTTTGTTAACATACGAGAGCCAAAGTTCACGGTCACACGGTCGTGCGAAAAAGCAAGCCCATCGATATACTTCCAGGTCGAAGGAGCGCTTGTTTGCGCAAAAACCGAATATGGACCCCAAATTCAAGTGTTACGCATACTCACACGCAGAGAAAGAAATCGCTCCCTACGAAGGAAGGAGATACCTGACCCTTGACCCCGGTGACCCCTGCTTGACCCAAAAAACGCTTCAACTTTACAGTGGTTCAAAAACCACCGTAGAGTTGAAGCTTTGGGACTTAGGTCCGAATAAAAATTTGGAGTACCACAAAATTGAGAAAAATATTCCCTTTGGACAGATTTTTTCTAAGACTCAACAATCTCTAGCAGTGATGTAAAACGTTTGAACGATACTTCTCAGCAAAAGTGAGACCAGAGACTGTAAGTAATAGCATGATTAGAGGCATGTGAAATGTCATCTCTTATATATGAAGTCAAACTGATACTTTCCGTTTGCAGGACCTGAGATACTGATAGTGATGACATATTGTTGAAAGACCCATGAATCTCAGGTCGTGCTAGCATGACTAAGTCTGACTGTCTGAGACTTGGACCTCGATCACTGCGATCGCACTCTAAACCCGACCAATACATTGAATCATGGACTGTTGTGCTGTAAGTACTCTGTGTCCAGTTACTGCCCTAACATGTTAGAATCCTTCAACTTCCTGTTTACATGTTTCGTACTAGCTGGAATAACTTCTCAGCTTCACTTATTTCAGTGCCATTTTCTGCTATCACTGCAAAATCATCAACCAGTCATTCAAAGTAAGCCAAGACTGTCTCTAATTGGCAAAACATCCAAAACGCTAGCAAGCAGTCTCTTACACATATGTATCTGACCCTGCACCATACGACCGCTGATTTGAAATACACATTGGAAAGGAGACTTTGTACAGGGCAGCCCGTAGTTAATCACAGCGACTTGTATGAAATAGGGAATACGTGAATATTTACAGCCAGCTTTTTTGTGCCTGAACTTGAATTCCATCCGAGATTTGCTTGTGGTTTGAACATGTTCATCTAGTAGGTATTCGTAACAGCTTGTATCACACATAGCCAGTCTAAGTTGATATCACTTCAGGTTCAGCTTATTTGAGTCCGCAGGCTCATGCATCCTCAGTATTAAACAGGAACTGGACTAGTTCTAGGCCAACTTGTTTAATTCGAATAATATGAAGCCTAAAGTATATTTTTTAAAGGGGCGTGTTCCGATCGTCTTTGGGAACCCCCCTGAATTTACCCGGAGTAGTTATCGATTTTGATATCAGACTAAAAGCCGAGTTTTCCTTCATTGTCTTCCTAATTTGCCCCTCAAATAACATTTCATTCCCAAGATCTAAACAAAAAACCGCCGTTTTAGTGGTTAACCACTTTTTATATAGCACAGATATGAATAGGGTTGCATTAATGCGTCCTCCCATCAAACCGCAATTTTGTTTCCCACTGTACTTGATGTGGTTGTATGTTGGAAGTGCCATGGGTTCGCGGGGGGGTGGGGGGCGCTCATATCAAGTAGATAAACATACAACCATAAATCGGAACAACCACCTTGAAGAAAACTAGAAAAGTTTTACAAGAAGCTAAATTAAAATTGTATAATTTGAATAATATGAAGCATTTATCATCTTTCTGAATTCTACTTTCAAGTTGTAAACAACACTGCACATGCCATGCATCAAAATTATCAAGCCCAAACTAGCAACTTGTCGTTTTGGTGAAAATGCTTGCAAGAAGCTTCAGAAAGCAGTACACAGTACTGCTTGCAAAAATGCTGGCAAATGTGTGGTTGCTTGCAAAGTTTGCACGCTTGCAACCCGTGTGCTTGCAAATGTGCGCGCATGCTTGCAAAATTGTGTAATGCTTGCAAATGTTTGCGCACATGCTTGCGAATGTGCCTGCATGCTTGCAAAAGCTGCAAGCATGATTGCTGTTGCATGCTTGTGCATCATTCGCAAGTATGCATGTCCTTGCTGTCACAACTTGCGCAAGCTTGCCTGCCAGCTTGTGTGCAAGCACATTTGTATGGCATGCATTTTTCGTAATGGAGAAAGTTCCAATATTAATTAAATTAGGTACTGCTCAGATTTAAAACCAGGAGAAATATGAAGCTGACTTATTTTCCCGTCGATTATCTGAAATTACGAAATAACCCAATCTACAAAGTGTAGTGGAAATGATTGGATTTACAGTTAAAGCATACGCTCATTTGAACTTATTTCCCTCAATTTCCCTCTAGGTTGCACAAATCCCACTTGGTTTGAACTATTATGACTTTTGAAATTTTGTCGCAATCTTCCACTTTCGTATCTAGCATGATGATACACATAGTGTAAACAACTCCTCCAGATTTTACGACATTTCAGCTCCCCTTCTTCGGATGATTCGACATTTCAGGCAAATTTGAGAACAGTTAAAAATAAATTCGGCATTTTTCTTGCGCTACGCGACATTTGTTTCCGCAAGTTCAGACATATTTTAGCAAATCAAGCGAGAAGCCTACGAAAAATACTCTTCTGACGGGACGATTCGGGGATTGTGCCTCCTCACGATCGCTGCCCTCGGTATGCAACTTAATGGATGATAGCTGTTGTAAAATGCTATCGGACAACCTCTTCATTATAGGCATAAAGATTAATCATGGTATGAACTTCAGTTGTTAATGTCAACATCAAACATAAACCATTAGATCCAACCAATATGTAATTTCTAAATTGGCTGTTTTTA
>JAMKCH010029125.1:0-24301 GCA_023653785.1 Ophioderma brevispina
CCAAAGGTTTTGAACATAGTATCTTCTGTCACTGAGCAACCATGTGGTGCAATTTGCACGTACATGTTTGTGTGTCAACAAAGAATTGTGTACAAAACTTCTTGGTACTGGTGCATGGCGTCGTGCAGTGGGTTTGGGGTTTTGCACGTTTAATATCACACCCAAACTTATGTTTTTTTCTCCTTTGATTGCAGGTCATATGAACATATCCAAGGTTTCAGGTGTTTCCAGGTATTAGAAAATTACTGATTGCAAACCAGTGTCAGGCTATATGTTCCAATGTTACTCTCTAAAACCATTTCTGTTGAGACCTAGATTTTGTACACGACTGATAATTTCGGGAGTAATTATTGACAATGTGTAGAATTCTGCTCTGAAATAATGCTCAGACCAAACAGTTTTATCGCACAGTCTTGTTTATGCGAGTTGTGTCAGGTTTTGGCAACAAGAGGGTACAATTTATCATGCAGATGGTCCTTAGTAATGGTGCAGTATTACTGTCACCTGAAGACTATTGGATGAGCGTTTCATTTGGCGGGTGTAACCAAAACCAAATCAAATATATGCCCGCATCTGTGTGTTGGCTCAAGACATGTTGGGGGTCATGCCGACTGAGGCCAAACATGTTGAGAATCTCTTGACATCATCGTTGTCTGGATGTCGTAGTGGAGACATTAAATCAACGAGAAGTACCTTTTCCAGGCAGAGCTTAAGACAGTCCAGGAACTTTCACACTCCTTCAAGAAAGATGAAACTTTCAACTGAGTTACGTTTTTCTGATTTTCAACCCTCAAATGGCGCTTCCAAGGGTGCTTTAAGTCTCGGAATACCAGAATTACATGGTGCCAAATCATGACAGGGGAATATGCAAGAAAAACCGAGCATTTGCTTTCAATCGTTCAACAGTCGTTTACAAGCGCAGACCTTGGTGGGGGAGCAGTGGCATGATGGAGAGATATATTGTGATATTCTTTGTCTTTTTGGGTGCTGTTGAGGACCTTTCACAAAAGTTTTGGAACAAGAGTATCTTCTGGTAACTGAGACCATGTGGTGCAATTTTGCAACGTTACCATGTTTATTCAAAAAATTGTGTACAAAACTTTCTTGGTACGGTGCCTTGCGTCGGGCAAGTGGTTTGGGTTTTGTGCAGTTTATATCACCCAAACTTTGGTGTTTTTCTCCTTTGATTGCAGGTCATTGAATATAGCCAGGTTCAGTGTATCCAGGTATTTAGAAATTATCTGATTGCAACAAGTGCACTTATGTTCCAGTGTTACTCTCTCATTCGTTGAACTAGATTTTTGTACACGACTGATAATTTCGGGAGTAATTATTGACAAATGTGAGATTCTGCTCTGAAATATGCTCCAGGACCATAATCAGTTTATCTCATAAGGCATTATTCACTAATTTCTACTTCAATCGCCAACTCTGATTTTTTTCATTGCCATCCTCTAAACCCAAACAAAAGAAAGTAAATTTTGTGGCTGGAGGGGGACTCAAACGCAAGAAGTCTGGATTACAATACGATTGCCTATACAGGCACGCCACTCTGTGTGAGCTGGCAGAGAGTCATTCCTTTGAGGAATAGTTCATTGGTAGAAACACCAGCGCTGTCACCTTATGAGCCTACTTTTGGATCCGTTTTTTATCCACCTGGCTTGAAAGCAGAAGGGGATTTGCATCAGTCAAGGCGTCGGCGGCGGGGCGTATGTGTCGTGTCGGCGTCGTCCACCCAATCTTTGTGAACGCGATACGGTTATGGAGATGTAACTTGTGGTGGGATCGGACTGCCATGCCCTTCACTGATTAGAATATGGGCGTGGCATATGCTAATTAGGTACCTAATTGCAGATTAAGAGTTAATTTGGATTTTGTTACCCAACAATCTTTGAACGCCCCGATAAATTAATTGTTATTTCCTCATATGTATACATTATCAACATATTATGTGTCAAAATGTTCACAGATATATTATTATAGTATTTAATCAGCGTGTTCACATACCCTTCGTTTCTTCTTCCTTGTCTCATCTTCTACTCCCTTTAAATCTTTTTCTAGCTATAATAATGATCTACAATGTCATTATTGCCATATCTAAAGAAATTTATTCATTTCATATCGCCAAAATCACCATATATTATGCCTACCAAAATGTTTTTCATGGTATAATTATATAGTATTTTAATAGCAGTCATGTTCAAATACCATGCGTTTCCTTCTTCCTTGCTCATCGCCTACTTCTTTTAATCTTTTTCAGCTATTATATTTTATTCCCCTCCAATTGTCATTATGCCACAGTCTGAAGTAATTGTATTTCATTGTATAATATCAACATATTTATGCTATAAAATATTTTACATGGTACATATTAATATGGTATTTTACTGTAGTCAATCAACATACCATGTCGTTTTCTTTCTTCCCTGCTCATCGCCTACTCCTTTACTCTTTTCCTAGCTACATGTAGCGATATTCCTCCCGAAATGTCATAATTGCATATCAAGAAATTGTCATTTCACATGTATATTTCACCATATTTTGCTCCAAGTGTTTCCATGGGATATTAATATAGTAGTTTAATAGTAGTCGTTCAAATACCATGCGTTTCCCCTTCTTCCTTGTCACGCCTACTCCTTTAAACTTTTTTCTAGCTATTTCTATATTTCTCTTCATATTTATCTTTACCATATCCAAAGAAATTCTCATTTCATAATTATCACATGTTATGATTCAAATGTTCACTTGTTGTATTTATATTGTCTTTATAGCAGCCATGTTCGCATTCTATCGGCCGTTTCCTCCTTCCTTGCTCATCGCCTACTCCTTAAATCTTTTTCTAGCTATTTTATTCCTCTACAATGTCATTATTGTCACATCTGAAGTAATTGTTTTTTCATTGTATATTATCAACTTACTAGCTCAAATGTTTACAAGGGGATTTAATGCTATTTTATGCTCAAGATATAGCTAAATGTTGTATCTGAATTAATTTTGGTAACATTTGTAATCTGTGCGTGACTAGATACATCTCCGTTAAAGATAGCAAAGCTTTCTGTCATTGCATTGTTTGTCATGCGATCACCATGACTGTAATATTTTCCTCTCTTATGTAATCACTGTATGATGTAATCAGTTGTCAGTATTATTAATTATAATTATCATATGCTTTTGTATTTAATTCCACTGGTGTGATATCTGTTTTCAGTGTTGACCTCTACTTAATTAAGTCACTTGGTTCAATATAATTACATATGAATAAACAACACCTCCCCCCACACTTCCCCACCAAACACCATACACCTACATACACACTCACGCACTCTACACACACGCTAGCACACAATTTCAGAATACTTAAAACAGTTATCACACCTTTCGAATACTTAACAGCTGATATATTAAACTTCTATTTTAAAAATTTTAATGCTCCTATCTTATGCAAACACCTAGTAACCATCACTTTTTCACAAGGTGCCAGTGCAAAGGTATATAACCCTGCTCTTGATCTTTGATATAGTGGTAATTTTTTTGTATTGTGCAGGCATGTTGTATGTCATATTCTTAAGGTTCATACAAATGTATTATGGTAAGAATAACTATTCACTGCAGGCTTTTTTTCATACCATCACTTTAGGTTCTCGCAAGATATAAAGCCTGACTTAATACCTATTTCCATCGTTGCATTCTCATTGCTAAAGGTGCTAAACTTCCTGTAACCATAGTTCCCCCTGGGTATTATATTTTTTTTGTTTAACATTGCGTACTTTTATTGGATCACACCAAGCCTTGTGACAAACTATCTGAAGACTCCATAAATCCTATTTGAATGAACTTGATGGAGGGTGGGGAATCATGTATTCCTCGCTGATAGGTTTAAGGTGGGTTATCCGGGTTAAAGGGGTTGTCGGGTTTCAAGGGGGGGTTGTCCAGCTTTAAGGGGGGTTGTCTGGGCTTCAGGGGGATTGTTGGGGTCAAAAACAACACGAAACCAAAAAAATTCCGGTGGGTTGATCTGGGTTTAAAGGGGTTTTCCGGTTTAGGGGGTTTTCCGGGTTAAGGGGGGTTCCGGGTTTAAGGGGGGTTTCCAGCTTGAGGGTGTTGTTGGGTTTATAGGGATTGTTGGGGTTTTAAGGGAGGGTTGTCTGGGCTTAAGGGGGCTGTTTGTGTTTAAAAGGTGGGTTGCAACTAGTTTAAAGGGGGGGTGCCCAGGTTTAAGGGGGGTTGGGTTTAAGGGGATTTGGGGTTTAAGGGGGGTATTTGCCGCTGATTATTTAAATACAGCACTCCTTTGTAATCTCTCGCCGTGAAGGGACTTAGGGAATATTCAACCTTATGCAGTATCGCTTTGTTTTGTGAGTGCTCAACCATCCCACTAATTCCCTCAGAGCATATTACTGGAGTTGCTCGTAGCTCCATCTTCGGGTGCTTTTGAGGTTCTGCTGAGCCAGGTGACAGAGCTCGCTCTGAGTGCAATTTGGCTGCTGTATCATTTATAGCCTTTCTCTTCACTTTAAGGATGCCCAAGGATGCAAGGTATTTGTTGACTGCTGTATTGCAGAAACCTCCGCTTCTTCTATTAGAAAGTAGTAGACATCGAGATTTTCACAAAATCAACCACTAGGATCTTGGTATTTGCACTTCTTTCTTGTATATGCATTGGATAAGTTCTCCTCCATAGGAACCGTTAACTCTATGATGATCCTCATCATCAGGGAATCCCAGTCATTGGACCGTCTTCGAATGGTGTTGGCGTTGTTCTTTGGCATTGGTTAAGACTATTTTGATTTTTGTTTGTACCTTGGTGATCATCAGGTGCGAAAGGTGATGGTAGAGATAGAGGTTCGATTCTCTGGCGTGATGATTTTTTTTGGTTTGCCCCTACGACAGACACCGCGTACAGACCTGTAGTGATTGCTTTCAGTGTTTGTTCATGCGCCAGTTGTATCCTCCGCTTTGTAATAAATAGCTACAACCATTGACGTGGAACAGTGTACAATGACGCTGATGACACAATTGGCAGAGTCCTAGTTTGGTCTTGCCCCCCGCTTCAGATTGGCCGTGGCGGGAAGTTGATCGTGTGAATTGCATTGATGTGGATCGACCGCAGCTCTGGCGTCCAGACTAACAAGTGCTGTCAAGGAATGGCCTTCTAGTGCTTGTCACCGAGGTGTCGACCTGCATACGCAAATTTGAGGGTTTTTCACTGAAAATGTCGAGCACAGATTCTTCGGTACAAGGTAACTTCGCGGGGACAAACCCAGCACAATCAAAACATCGAACTATCGCCAAAAAACATCGTGTAATTTTCGCCCACCGCGCACGTTTAAATTAAATCCCCACACAATTAATAAATAAGAGTTGCTGATCCCAAATGTATTCATGAATTCTCATAAAAATATTCTGATACTTGCAAATTTACACAAAACCCAACGCCAGTGCCTGTTACTTGTTGGGCGGCCGAATTCGTAGGACGTCTATTTGCGTTGGTTTCTTACGTGTTGGACCTTGTGACCCTGCTGTAGTTGAGTATGGTCGCTGATGAAGGACGGCAGGTTCGAGAGAATTCGGTTTTACTTGTTTAAGCATCAACCCTTTTGAATAATCATATAATAGATATATTCGGTAAATATAAATATAACATAAAAATAGGTCTTAAAAATTCGGTTTGGCAAATGTCATGGTTGTGTACACGGTGGGCAGGACTGTGGGTTGTGGGTGCCTTTGTGTGATGTGTGTGAAATAACAATTATAAAGAAAGATTTTTATGTCGGGAAACATGTCATATTTAAAAATGTGCATGGCTACAAGAACTCTGTGTCAACAGCCAATTTTAGTGATAAAGATTGACCACCACAAGACCAGATATTATCATGATTTAAAAGTGTAAAAAAGTAATGCGTCTGCAGAATGTGATTTTGTTTTTTTTTTTTTTTTTTGCTTTTTTTTTTTATTTTTCTAATATTTTTATGGACTGTTGTTTGGACTTTGCCACGTGTCTGTTGCCGTAACTTTCTGAAGAAGCAAGGTCGAGTAACAAATATTATTGATTCCGGTAACTGAAACCATACGTATCAACAAAAACATGCGGGACTGAACACTTTCATAAATTTGTCAAAGTAAAATAAATTATGCCCCAACTACCATTAGTTTTGATGGGATGTAGATGCCTCTTGCATTGCCAAAACTTTTCGGCCTAAAAGAAAATATTGGCCTACCTACCGACACCAAGTTGACACACCATGTTACTGGAAACCAGAATATTTTGTTTGCCCCAATAACCACCCATAATGTAATACACCCTAATTTTTCGGTTTTCTTGAAAAATATGAAATATTGTACAAGTTAGCATTTCAAAAATTGAAAATGAATGTTTTGCTGTGCGCCCAAAATTATTTTTATTGTAACTTTTTTCAAAAAAAGTGTAAAATTAAGTACGGTACCAAAAAAAGTACTAGCAAGAAAAAGTTCCAAAATAAAAAAAAAAAAAAAAAATGACAACATTAAATACTTTACTGGTAAATATACATGTATGAATGTTGTATATTATTTGGTTTCAGATTATTTTTAATGTTTATTTTGAATTTTGTGGTTTCTGGTGCCAAGGAAAGGTAAAAATAATACATATAAATAAATGGAATAAAACTATAAAACAAATAAAAATTAAATCACTTGATTTCGACATACCAGCAACTTGTCGAAATCACGCGATTTCGACACCAATTACCGGTTTCCCGTATACTTGGCGTTATTGGTATCTCGCTTGCGCAAGAATAATCTTATGAGTTGTTTGAATACATAAATTAGGAGTATGTACGATGCTCGGGCGCTGGGGAATAGATGGTCTTTGTAAGTAGGTCTGGGATTTGTGGATATTAATACAACTCGATGGTCTATGGCGGTTCAGGGCAGGTTACTAATTTTAAATGTAGCATATCACAATACGGACTCTAACTGTAAGAACGTTGTTGCAATGAGTACATCACCCGATTTACCGGGGGTGTCATTGAGTTTGTCTAAGTAGCGAGTTGTACATGGGCGAGTTGAGTGGTGGGCGCGTTGAGGAGGCGAGTTAGATGGCGAGTTGTGATCCATCAAAGCGGAGCGAGTTACGACAAGGTGGGTGTTGTACTCGCCACCACCTTGTTGTAACTCGCTACACATTCATGGATCACAACACGCCCTACAAACGCCTCTCAAACTCGCCATCCACAACTCGCCATTTCACAACTCGCTATTTAGCATCCCGTTGTCACTTGTAGAACAACAGTGTTTTCCCGCTACTTCAATCATTGTTATGTTTTCACGTACTTCACATTCATGTAATGTTTTGGCGGGAAAAGGGGGCGAGTTATGTCGAAAATGCGTGATCATGAAAATAAATTTTGTGCCGAAAAAGCGTGATATCACGCTGTTTCAGCAGGGAGGGATGTCGAAATCACGTGAATCGGTAAGTCACGCATTTTCGGCCTCCGTACAGGCGTTATGTCGAACATGCGTGATCACTGAAATGCGTTGATAGTCGAAAGCACGTGATTTCGGCACAAATGAGTGCCGAATAAGGCCGTGATATATGTATTTCGGAGCAGAACGGTGGGCCAGATTCTAAAATCTGCCAACAGACAAAAAGGCAGCGTATTCGATGTCCTCGTATATAGGCCTGATATTGCGCACCGCCCAACTTTCCACTATTGCAAAAAATATACGGATAGTACGATACTTTAGCCACTGATCGCAATAGAACATAAAGCTGGGACACCACTTGGTGATACTGTACGGATGCCGGTGTCATATAATACAGTGTCCGTGTGAAATGGAGTGTCCTACCACCCAACACCCATCGGTATTGTGTTCTCCATTGAGTGCTGTATGCATCATTGTTTCAGCATACTTGTACTCAAATGGCCTCGTCTCCAAGGTCAGGTTTATTCCGTACATGTTGATGGTGCTAGGAACTCCTCTCATAGGGGACACGTTTCTTACACCCGGTATGATTCATAGTGTGACTAAGACATTCAAACGGCTCAAGTGAAGTTACGTCACGTTTGATTTAGTTCAATCAATGCTCATTGCATGCTCATTGCATACTGCACCCACGCTCCGTTCAATATTTCACTTGTCACCAATTGCCGAAATTGCGTGACAGTCACGCAGTTCAATGATCACGCATTCGACATAACACACCATTTAGCGGCCAATGTCCTTGTCCATCATTAGTTGGGGATGTCGATGGATCCTGCCGGGTAGTCTCGAGCAAACGCAACAATGTAGTTAAGTGGCGACGACCCCTATTTGGGGCATGACCTTTGATACTACTCGAGCAAGGCATCGATGGCATGACCGGCAAATGTGCTCGGTGCGGAAAACAGAGGACAAAATTGAAAGGGCAATCTCCATATATCTTCTTTGGTCATGTGCTCACGCCAGGATCTGTTTTGTACGCGCAAAAGAATCCATGTAACCAGGATACTCCTCTTCAGTCTCCTCGGAACTTCAGCTTGGTTGAATTGGCATAAGTGGTGTAGTTATTGCAGGCATCCAAGCTTGCCCTTTTGCGTGACAGGAAGACTTTCTTGCTGTCGGCATAACATAGGACCTCGGTACTATGAAGTCCCCGACCTCTTTGAGATGGGTGCAAAACTAAGAACGTTTAACAAGCCCACAATGTACAATAAAATCATTTTCCTAAGATGTTCCAATTTAGATATGTAAGTGTCATAATTCTCTAAAACTTTAATCGCGATATTTCGAAATGTGACTTTTTGTCGATTGCCTGTTTGGAACAGATTTTTTTTCCGTGACGATATGTCCAGGACCATATTTTTAGGGTCAGAATGTCACGTTAGCTGAGGGCACTAGCAGCACTTAGACTTAATGAAAGTCATGAGGGTGATATCGTCAGCAAACAAGATGGGAGTGTTTGAAGAGGCCTATAGAAATATCATCGAAAAAAGGTAGATAGAACGTGGGCCAAGGATGGATTCTTTGTGACCTCCTGCATTGGATGATTTCCTAGTGAAAGATTTTGGCCATTCATAATGACTTTTAGGGAGTGATTACTTAAGTAGCCACATAACCGTGAGCAGCAAAGACATTCATTTGGTAAACACAGCTCAATTCCAAAAGGTTTGAGTGTTTTAAATCTGTTTGACCATACTTACCTGGACCCCTGAAACGTGATTAAGTGCTGCAAATGGTGGCCTTAATGAAGGGGCGAAAAGACACAGTTGTTCAGGGGTCAATTTTTAAATTGATCCAATCATTTTAAAAGTATACCACATTATGTGTCCACCATAAGGGTTTCAGAAAGGTATAGTGTGCCATATATCCGCCTAAATTTCAGTTTAAAACAGCAAAACCATTAAAAAAGGGGTAAATTTCAGTTGTATCAGGGGCCAATTTAAAGTGTTCCAATTTTGGATTTAAAAAAAGGTGGCAAATATTGGTGATTCATAGGATTAAAATAAGGAATAGTTTTTTTTTTTTTTGTTTTTTGTCTCTCATACATTTTAATTTCAATCTTCTAGTATTTTTTACAGTATACACCATCTACTTAATTTATAATGGCTCATTGTAGTTATTACACTAGTTTCCTTATTGTAAGCTCTTGTTCAAACAAAATATCAAATTGGATATTTACCGTATTTAAATTTACTTATACATAATTTAGATACCATGATACTTATTCACGTACTGATTCAAATTCTCATTTTCTGTGTTCACACCGAAAATGCATCTATTACAGATATAATTTTATTTTTCTCTCCATTTTTTTGAAATAATTGAACTTGCCTCGAACCAACTTTTCTTTATATCTTTACAATAGAAGAAAAAAATGTTCCAAAATAATCCTCAACCCCACCTATTTTGCAGTTATATGTAGACGCTTCCCCATTCTTTGTAAAAGAATTCGTGTTGGGTATATATTGCTAAAATTTTCCAATTCAATGTTATTAAAACCTACACCTTGCTTCACTAAAAAGTTCTTAAATTATTTTTCCAAATACTTTCCCATTAAACACATTATTTGGGAATTTGTTTTTCCCATAAACCTTCACTATCGGTTTTAACAGACAAATCTGAAATCATCATACTTATACCACAACTTGATGGTACATTTATTTAATGGAAAAGAACTGTGAGCCAACGTCAGGATGCCTATTCCCCCTTTCATCGTTGTTGTCCCCTCTTTTCTTTTTTTCCGATTCTCGGATTGGCTGTGTGTAGTGTAAAATATCGATCATTACCCCACCAGGTTTCTTGCCTCTGTTTTAATTTCGTTAATTGACATAAAGTTACCATCCTCATCGTACAAATTTGAATACTGTAAGAAAACGCTGTTTTATCCAATCTTTAAAATATAAACTTTTTACTTTTTTTTATATTTTTAGCTTTGTTTTATTTATTCATATAATTTCTTGACCTGGGTCTATCAATTTCATTTTCCTTGTTGACTCATTTTGTATCTAACAATGTACACTATAAGATTACGATATCAAGGTGACATCTTTTAAGCTCTTGCAAACAAGTTTTTTCGTTTAAATTTTGGTCTTTCGTATTACATTTAAAAATATGTAAACCTAAATAGTTTTTTGGCCAGCTGAAACAAAGGTATATTTTTCCATGTTGCAAATGTCTTCCTTCGCTAATCTCTTAATCCATGAAACCTTTAATGAGTCAAGAAACAGGGTAGGTGAATCATCTTTAAGCCACCTTTTTCATAATTCATTTATGGAAGTTCTTCGTTTGATGACTTTTCGTTCTACCCCAGACAAATTTACATAAGGTTGTGTTCAAATATTTAATTGAATCTGAGGTAAGTTCATAACTTGATACATAAGATAAATGTGCTATAGGTAAACTCTTTACCAAGATAATCTTTCCCACCATCGTTAAATCTCTGTATTCCAGTGCTAAATGATTCCTATTATCTTGTCTATTTTTGGTTTGCCAATTTTCAGCTATGGTCGTTCATAGATTTTGTCCTACAGTAAACATATACCCCGTGTTTTTACCTTCATTTGTTTAGGGTAATCGATTTCCAATTTAAATCAAAAACCGTTGTTTTCTGACTTTTTCTATAGCATCCTATCCACAAAGCTCTGTTGTTTTAGAATTCAATTTAAGACCTGATCTAACTGATAAGTTATTTAACATTCGCAAGTACCATTTTCAATATCATATTCCATCACTTACAAAAATGTTATGTCTGTCCCGCATACATTGATACTCGTACTTTATTTTTTTTCATTTTTTTTCATAATTTTTCAAAGGGCACTTGATACTTTAAATTTTGTCACTCTGTCGTATTTTGAACACGCTAATAATTATTCATTGCAATTACGAATACTAGTTGCCGAAAGGGGACACCTCAACCTTGACTGAAAACGCCCTTTTTCTAACGCAAAAATCGTGATCAATTGCCATTAGTATATACAGCTTGAAAGTATCATTATATATTGTCTTGCCCATTGAATAAAATCTGGTCCAAAATTGAATAAAAAATTTCTAGAGAATTAATAAGATAGTTTCTGTCTATACTATCAAATGCTTTGCTGAAATCCAAAAACAACAAGCCCCAGGGAGATTTTGATCTGCAGTATACTTAATCCACTCCTTCTATTAAGCTAAGCCTTTGTACCTATGTATCGTCCCTTGATATAACCTGTTTGATCTGAGTCTACAATTGATGCAATTACATTCTGTACTCTTTTGGCTAATGCTTTTGTGGCAATTTTGTAATCTACATTAAAAAGGAATTTATGGAGACAAATTATTCTTGGTAAATTCTTTTCCTGGTATGTATCCATGTTTACATACTTTTCCCCTCTGACTTGTTTCCTATTTTTCACTATCGAAACCTTAATTTAACGAATTAACAACAAAGTGACTTATTTTGTACCAGAAAAATTTATAGAATTCAACTGTCAAGCCATCATAACCAGGGCTTTTGTTATTTGATATGTCTTGAAGAGCTCTAAAGCATTCATATTAACCTTTAGCTTACCCTCGCATTGCTTTTTTTCTACATCACTTAATTTTTTAACATCTAGATCCTCTTTGAAATCATGGAATAGTTTTGACTGTCTTAAATTCTAAGGGGGCACAGACGGTCAGCGTCCCATTTTCATTCAATGGGGCTTCACCTTGTGTCCCCCCATTTTTGGTAGCATGGAACATAGGCCAGGTGAATTTGGAGACCTCAAATTAGGTGTTTAATAGAGTGAATTCTCGCCATTTTTTAGTTTTAGGGAGGGGGATATGCTCCACTCCTTATGATGACATTATTTTATATCGTCAGACGTGGGTGAACCAATGAATGAAGTTGGTAGAACGCCTAGAAGGCCAGACTTGCATGAATGAGTTGCACCAATATTGATCACGCTTACTTTTGCTGTGTGTGAACATGATGGCTCTAACCGTACGGTGATTCAGCAGCGAGGCGACAAATGCCTCCACATTCAAGGATTTTCGGTTTAAATTAGAACCTGATTGGTTTAACAAGGGCGAATATTTGATAAATTGTGAGTTTGAAAGCCTGAACAACATTAGGAAAAAAAAAGGTGCAGTTGATTGTAAAAAAAAATCCACTGCACTTCATTTTAATTTTTTTTCTGGCTTTCACTTTCCGAATTTGGTCAAATGTCCGTCTGTGATAACCGTTATGCTTATTATTTGGCATAAAACAAATTACTTGTAGCTTGTAGTTTTCGCATAGATAAAACATCATTTCTTACAATTTACTGTATTCACTATGATTCTGTGATGCAGTTGTTGATATTCACATACTTTATATGTGCCATAAGAATAAGATGCTGTACTTGTAGTCCAAGTAGTGGGTTTGGTGGAACATACATGTTGTTTTCCCCTTCTACCAAACCTTAGTACAGAGAATAAAAACCGAAAATACGGCTTGTTTTCGGGTAGAAGTTAAAGTTTTGCCAGTGAGCCTCTACGTGGGCGTGACTGGATGTTTTCCGATACACATCCAGTCACCCTCGCCCGCACACTATTTCTATTTCAGCGATGCAAAATTAACTTTTAAAGCATGGGTCAAGTTTTTAATGCTAGACAGATATCGAGTTTTAACTAATAAGTGAAGAAGCTGTGACAAAGGCCTGTAGACCAAACGGGGTCCGCTCGTTGGTCCGAAGGGACGGACTAGGGTCATTGTCTGAAGGTCATTCGTCCGAATTGAGATAAGGTTCATTATTCCGAGGGGTCATTAGTCAAAATTGAGCGGAAGTTGCATTGGTCCGATGGTCATTTGTCAGAATTGAGCATAAGTTTCATTGGTCCCAGGATTAATAGTCCGAGAAGGCCATTATTCCGAATTGAACGTAAGGTTTTATTGCTCTCAATCTTGTACTCCTTCTGCTTCTGTTGAATACTGCGTAATCACTGTCAATGCTGCTATAACACAACCGACCCTTCGACCACTGAACCTATGCCACATTCGGACTAACGAACCTTCGGGCTATCCTTCGGACTAATGACCCTTCGTAACACCGACGGGAATCGACCCAAACGAACCAGTTGATGAATTTCATATTTTCTCACTACCCAGTGAAATTTGGGCCCAGGAAATGTTTCCGTTCGATGATACGAACAAAAACCTGTTATTAACACACACTGTCTAATTGGGCCAATAATTGCGCAAATTTTTGCCTCTATTATCCAACGGCTGGATCGTTATATTCCAAAATTGATGTTTTTTGGTGAATGCTTCCATGTGAAGGACTGGAGCAAACATAATGAAAACTCGGACAGTGACCGGGTCACCGACCTTTAATTTTTACAGAAAGTGGACTTCCCTCACAGCCGAATGGGCTGGAATTTGGTCGAGTCTAAGGTGTCTTTACTGGAGTCTTGCTGTCGACAATACTATGATTATACGTCGCCAAACCTTCTGAAATATCTACAACGTGAGGTGGAAAGGCACAAAGGTTATTTAGATTAAGCACATCCGATGGTTTGCGATGCTCACTACAAAGCAATCCGCCAACACTTACTGTCTCAAGTCCAAAAATCCATTCGTTGACGGGGGGGGTGTGGGGGGGGTTTGCGCTTTTAGGTCTCAAGCACTCACCATGTAAATAATGGGATTGGATGAGGAAGGTTGCTGTGATCAATCGCTGTTACAAACAACCCATCCATCACAATGTGTAAGTTTCATACGTTGTGTACTATACTATATAGCTCTATGGTACTACCGATACCCGGAATGGGATAATGAAGAGACAAGCACCGAATATTCCGTTACATTAAAAAAATATACAAAAACGAAACAAAATATTAAAGATGTGAGATAAACCCTGACTTCATGCTATTGCGCTTTCCCACTTGTAATTCATTTAGCTTTTCGCGTAAGCAAAAAGAAATAAAGAAGAGAATATTTCCGACAGTGAAAATTACTTTATATGGAATAGAATTAACCATTTAGCACAATATAACGACCGTCAATGCTGTAATAATAATAATAATATTGTAAATTGAAACGCGCGCGTAATCCCCCCAAGGGTGATCAGACCCGCGTTGCTATCGATGCGATCGGGAAATCGTCACAACATGGGCGCACAACCTATCAGCATGATCAGCACTGAATTTCACCCTTAACAGGTACCCACTGTCCGCTTTGGTCTGTCGCTTCTGGTCAACAATATCTTGCCCAAGACCCAACTTGACAAAGTTGACGCACACAGAGCTCGAACTCACAACTTAAACGGTCATGAATCCTGACTTTTCACACGGTTCCACACCTGCTCTCATATTTCCCTGTAAAATGAAACCGTCGAGTTTCACAAATCCCGACCAAGTGGCAACTATGGAAATTATGAGTTGTCGGGAACGGACTGATGGTTTCATACATCAGCGTCTGCTGCTGCAAAACTTCTCGAATGTGATCTTCTGAAAACCTGTAAGGCATGAGTACACAAAAGGCATTGAACTTTCTGTGCCCTGAGCGATATTGTAAGATACGGATTAAAAAACCCCTAACTTCGAATCGCGACTTATTATTTTTAATATCAAAAGGGTTCCAAGTTCATTTACCAAGAGAACGATGTCGCAGTTGTTACTTCAAAAAAAAAGTGAAGTAAATAAGACAACAATCATCGCAAATCCTTTTAAAACCGGAAATATTATGGTTTTTCAATCTGGAAAAAACCACCTAAATTTTGTAAAATGGTTGGATTGAAATATCACGGAAAGAAATTCATAAATATTTATCTGTGAACATGTGGGTGTATCTGTCATCAGCCTGGGCCCAGTTTAGTAAGATCTTCAGCTTATGGGTTTCGTTTCTGTAACACGAGGATATTCGGTGCAGGCCTTAAAAAGGTTAATTAAGTAGAAGATATTTTACTTTTGTCTAATTTGGCAAAACCAGTAAAAATACTATAGTGCTCTTGCGATACAATGACATAATAGTCTTAACCCATCTTCCACTTGGCATAATCCATATCCATATCCAGGGCTTGGATCACTCACGATGGAGGAACCCCTCCCTAGAATGCTTCCACAAATCTCTATCTTTGGCCACTCTTGTCCAAGTTGGACCAAGTTGTTTTGTCATTTCGTCTCTCCATCTGGTTTTTGGACGTCCTGGCTTTCTGGTCCATTCTCTGGGGGTCCACTCTGTCACTCTGATGGTCCACCTGTTATCCTGCAGTCGATAATATCAGTAACTTCTGTCTGTGATCGGATCCAGCAGTTCTCTTTTTATCTTGGAGTCTGATGCCAAGCATGATTCGCTCCATCTTCCTCTGTGCAACTGCAAGCATCTCCATCGTGGTGTTATTCAAAGCCCACGTTTCACTGCCGTATGTCATAACAGGAAGCGAACACCTTTCTCTTTAACTCCATACTTGTCTTCTTATTTTTCATGATGTTTTCCACTTTTGCAAATGCTGCCCAGCCTAGTCCAATTCTCCTCCTGATCTCAGGCAGTAAGTATGTCACTTGGCATAAGCACATTGTTTTCCAATCAATACCAATTGTAATTGTAAGTCAATACACTTGGCTGGTATGTCCTATTCCCACTTCGTCCTATAGATACTATACTCACCAGTCACCAATTCCATAAGAGGATCTGTGCCAAGAGCATGCCAGATGGAAAACGTACACTTCAGAATTATTTTCGAGTACTTGAAAACGGCTGAATGAGACGTGCATTAATTGTGTCAAATAGACCCACTTGCTCAATTTCTCCCTTGGTCAAATCCTATTTTGGTCCCATCCCCTTCGTCGAATAGCCAATTAGCTCAATTCCCATTTGGGCCAATTCTAATTCAGTTCAATTCCCATTTAATCCAATTCCATTTGGCCCCATTCCCATTTTCCATATTTTCGATTCCCACCTACACCTAGTCCATTTCCTCTGACCAAGTCAGGGTATAATATCTATAGGACGAAGTGGTAATTTGACTAAGTGAGTATTGGAGAAATAGGGGACTGGAGCAAGTGAGTTTGTACCAAATGGTATTGGACCAAGAGGGAATTAGACCAAGCGGGATTAGACCAATAAACCGTAAGGGGATTCTAACATTTTGTAGTCTGAACTGTTTCCGCTCATCTCCAGTATGTTTCTGTGCCCTTCTAAGACGCTCTGGCAGAGAACAGCAGAATATGATCATCAGAGCAATACAGGAATTAGCCTCTAAAGTAATACAAACGTGACTCATTATTTTAAGTTTTCTTTTCCATGTCTGGTGTACTCACCATATCAGGTTGATTCCATCAATTAGACCCATTGCAAAATTGATATTTTTGTTGGGGGGGGGGTACATTATCAGAATTGTGTTTCTGCATTTCTTCATTTCTTTAACCTTCCGTTTTCCAAATTTCATGACTTGCAGAGGTGTTTCTTTCGACGTAAAAAACGCTACCATGTAAATCATTAAGTTAAATATTTCATTTGAAACATCTTGTATTTCTACAGAATATTAAACGTAAATACTTGTAAGAGTGCATTGTTGCAAATGGTTCGGATTGTTACGGCCATGCAGCTCAAATTCTGCACATTCCACTTTTTTCTTGTTCTTTATATCCATTGATTAATCCCGCGTTATTGGGAAGAATCATCCTTCTTATTCTTACTCATGACCTCTGCCAAACATCGATTGGATATTACTCAAGATTACCCTACGGTCTCTTCTTCTCAGTACAACAGATAAGTCTTCGTAAAGTCTTCGCACAGTCTTCGTGTAATTTATTTGATATCTATACATGTGTACAAATGATTGCTTTCTTTGGAACATTTACACAAAATCAGGCAATGCTGCATACAAAAATAAATCTATCAATTGTAACGGGACTGATAATAATAAAATAATTATCATTTGATATGGCGCCTCCTGATAAAATACACCACTTGGTGAGCTGGGTAAATAATATGCGAAGAGTTTTACCTGACAGTTTCCCTTTTATATATATACGTCTGTACGGTTCTGCTTCGTGAAAAACTTAACAACCGCGGGAAAAGACCACATGTATGGAAATTGTCCGTTTTACAATTTTAGCCATGTTACCCTATAACTACCAACCCCAATGGTCATAGAAAAAAAAATGGGTTACAAAATATACTCTTTGAAACCTTATACCTAGAGGACAAATGACAACCTTTTCAACATGTTTGAAGTCCATTTTAAAAAGTTTAACCCCCTGTGGGAACCTTCAAATTGGCTCCCAGTCCGTGCTCCCGAGCTACTGAGAAGCGAATCGACGCAAGTGAAGATTAACCCTATCACTACCAAAACTCACTATAGAACTCAATGAGCTGAGGTTAGGAAAATGCAAGATGCGATCGTACCAATACTCATATGGGCACGAAATTGCTGGCCAGCGACTCCCTCGTGGCTTGCCATCCCTGCTCATGGCAATGGTGCGCCGGAGACCCTGGGTTCGAATCCCGCCACGGACGTCCACTCTTCTTTAGCTAATTCTATCCCTTTACCCCTTCCCTTCCTCTCTGGAAGCCACAAGGCTGTTAGGGCTAATTAGGGTACAGTTGTTTTTTTTCAGGGAAGATAAGAGGTACCCTAATGAGGGGTAAGTTATTATGGCAGCAAAATTGTTGAATGCAACCATGATAGTCCTCCTTATGCAGAGCGGCTTCGTGAGTTGGGATTAGTGAGACTTTAGTATGTTTTTAGGATTCAGAGATTGGTTTTTGGTTTCAAAATTCTTATAATATAGGGCCCAGTCCTTTCATATCTTTCATTTGTCGTAGTTCTTTGGATAATTCAAGGCTTTTTACACAGCCAGAAACAGAATTGCTAGAAGTAACTCTTTCTATAATTCTATGTTTGTTTCTCTTCCTCATCTGTGGAATGAGATTCCGTCAACTTTGCATTTGGCCACTTGAGATGTAGTGATGTGTATTTTGTACCACGAAAATCCCTTTTAAATTCGTAATCTTTTTTTTTTTTTTTTTTTTATTTATTTTTTTCTTTTTTTTTTGATTTTTTTTCTTATTTTTTTTGTTATACAGTATCGGTAAATCTTTGCTGTCCGCCGAGCATTTTTGTGCAATAGTGTTTTTCATCTTGGATGCAGGCACCATCATGAATCTGATTTCCTGCTGAAAAATAATGCAAGACTATTCAAATGTCAAATGGATTGTACCAAAGAAAACATGGAATATGAAGTCAGTTCAATCAAACCTTATTAAATATTAACAGGATGCCCGTTAAACTAACTTTGCTACGACACAATCTGCCACGTGAAAATCCTGAACAAATCTGGCAACATAAAATCCTCCAGATTCAATGCAACAAGTTGTTCTCTTCTGACAGACAAACACAGCGAAGTATCTTATGAGGTCTTTTCTGCTCATAACAAAACAAAACATGCATCATAACGAAGAAAACTCTCGAGTTTTAAAAGACACCTTGGTAAAGAACAGACCCAACTCACACCCAGACATAGTAAAACGGGAAGTCGAGGTCAGAAATAGAGGAAAACGGTGGCTCGCAGATGAAGGAGAAGATGACGAAATGTAAAGAAGCCACCGCAATGTTTGTCGGTGTCGTCGGCACTCAACGATGGCTATGAAGCTGGAGGATCGGATAAGAATCGCTCAAGATGACGTTTTTATTGAACGGGCAAGTAGACCTATGTTTAATTGCTGTTATTTATGCGATACTAGACTTATCAATCGAAGTTTATCATAATGGGCCTTATTTAAGGAGTTCGTTTTTACTCGCCACTACAGAAAAGTTAACACCTTTGTAGTATTATGGATCATCTATATCAAGCTAGTAGTAGTATACTCTCAATTTGTGGCGTCACTTTTTCAAAAGGTGGCCAAATTTGTGTGTGTGGTTCTATCAGTTGTATGCGGTGGTGGTAGGATGTTTGCAGGTGTGTGCTAGGTGTGTTTATGGTGGGTGTAATTTGTGGTTAGGGAGGTTATGTGCTTTGCTGGTGGTGGTGTGCGATTGTGTGGCAAGGGGCTACTCCTTGCTGGGGTTTTATGAAATTTTTAGATCTTTTAATAACTATTTCTCGAAGGTTTGTATTCTTATTTCATTTGTATTGTCTAATTTGACCAGTTGGCCAGAGTTTGGGGGTACGCACATCTTTCAGATGTCATGGTTCTCACTTTTGTTTTGTGCCTTGGCACCTCTCCTGCCGGTCCTTTTTATGTTTCCTTATTGTTAACATGCCAATTTTACTAAATAAATAACAGTTTTAAGATTAACACAGGAGTCCAAACGTTTCAAATGACTACCATTCATATTGAAAGTATCCCAAAATGTATCAAAAGTTAATCTGATTATATATTAATACTGCCTATCCATGTACCAAAATCAGTGTAGGTGGTATTACGATGGATACTGGGTGTGTTGGTACCTCTCTGGGGGGTGCCCCCCCTATCCATCACTTTATGATAGCCCTATGCCCTACCTATATAAAAATATGAAGGGCATAAAATGTCCATTGACAACAAACTCATTTGGCACCAGAAAGGGGTTTTTTGTTGGTAGGTTCAACAAAATCTAGAAGGGGGTTGTAAGACGAAGTTTATGTAAGAATAGGGTGTTTTTACATGTTCCTGCACTTTCTTTTTTATCATTTACAGAGCATATCAAAAGAAGTCAAATAATTCCATTAACATATCTCATATGGTTAAAACGGTTTTCAGAATATGTAACCATAAGGTGCAGAAAGTCCGATTTTCACATTTTGGTAAAATATAAAAAGGTCCAAAAAAAGATTCCATTTTAGATTTGCCAGGTAGAAGATTCGATGCATTTATATGTAATTGCAACTTGGTTCCAAAACAGAACCGTTCATCGAGAATTACGTCGAATGTGCAAGTTAGGCCTATGGTCTTTTGAAATGGTCAAGTATGGCCAGTATCTACCTACGCCAGGCAATTTTCCCCCATCAAACGTATAAATTGTCCGTCTAATCATCAGGATTCCAAAAATATTATGGTTTTGTACCACTACCATTGACTAAAATGGTAAAGGTCAATCTCAATTGTACCGAGGGTCATATCAAAAGTTAATCTATTAGAATTAATTACTTGCAAATTATTGCTTGAGGAAATAGGACTCCCAAATGTTATAGTTTTATTATGTTTAATGTTTACTTACAGAGATAAAGGTCAAAGAAGGTCACCGCCATTGGATTATGTTGCCGTATGAACCTATTTGTCGCATAACCTGATAACTATGCATTGCTGAGGTACAAACTATTCCTTATTTTGACACATTAAGCTTTACGAAGTTCTCTCATTTTTAACCAAATTGGAGCACTCTGATTTTGAGCCCTGTACAAATGGAATTTGACCTTTTTTAACCATTTTAGCCATTTTACCCTATAACTCCAAAACCACTGGTCACAGATGTACAAACTATACATTTTGGAATCTTTATGACTAACGAACATTGCGATGCATTTCTACATGATTGGAGCATTTTAAAAAGTTTGACCCCTGTGTAACCTTAAACGGGGGTTTTTTTAGGCCATTTTTATCCTATAACTCCAAACCCACTGATCACAGATTACAAACTATCATTTTTGGAATCGTTATGACTAGACGACATTATGCGATACATTTCAACATGATTGTAGCAATTTTTAACAGTTTGACCCCTGTGTAACCTTAAACGGATCCCTATTGAAAAAAGGGACATCACAATTTGAGAGTACTACTATAGCATTGATATAGAAGGTCCAACTAGCAAAGGTGTCAACCTTTTCTGTAGTGGGGTTAAACGAAGATTTTTGACCGGGTCCGTGCTCCTTATCTATTTGTACAAATGGGGTTATATGCCGGGATGACTCGCTGTGTATTGTCTCACCTTCATGTCTATATAGCTGCCAAAATTTGCTATGAAAATGTGTCTTTCAAGACTGAAGTAGGTGAATAGAGAAAAAACACCACATTACGACATGTCCTTATTGGTTTTTACTGCCGAAAGACGAAACGGTAGATTGTATGGAGGTCTATTTTTTTTTCAAGCTGGTTTCAAATGTGCAATGCAAAGACCAATTTTTACATGCATTCGAAGACAGCCGATCCCGCCACTAAAATGTTCCAACTTTCCAGTTTCGTGAATTGCAAAATTGTGTTCAAATTCCACGAGGTTCATGATCAAATGAGCTCACGAAAATGGTTTAGTTGCTTGCAAACCTCCGGGAAGAAAGTAGTGCAGTGCAACTATACAAATAGAGAACACGTGCACGGGAATTACCCTCTGTACCCCATGTGTTCTGATTTCCCGTTTGTGGGTGAAAAGGCCCCGCCCCCAGAGCCTTACCTGTTTGTACAATTTAGGCTTGTACGTACGGTAGTTAAGGGAATTACGAAAGAAAACAAAGAAGAAATACCCCATGCGTCCGTCACATCTTTTTTCAGTCTTTAAAAAAACTTAGAATAAGATGTAAGCCATTGTGGCATATAGGGTGTATTGTATAATGGTTGGTTGTTTTTCAGTCCCATCAAGGCTGACAACCTTGTGCCATTAACATTAATTGGAACACCATCTCTGACGATCCTTTGCAAGGGAATGGAGTTCTTGAAGAGAACATCCATCCGACCACAGATTTAATTAGGTCGATCGTTTATTTCATTCACTGTTGCATGATGCTTATCATACAAACAATTCTCCTTCTGTTCTTTTCCATTTACGCCCAAAGTAGTTCCTTGAAGCAGTTCGCCCTGACTCTGGATGAGGCTAACAAGCGCTTTTTGGGATGACCTCCAGTACATATCATTTTGTTTTTCATGATCAAGATCGGAAGAAAATGGAACCCCAACAACATGGCATGAACTGGTTATGCTATGAAAGGCGAATGCTGAAACCAGCCGCATCTGTCGCATTGTGGAGTCTCTTTCAGCCAGCTCTTTCTTTATGCTCATTAGAGCCGTTATATACTGATACCATGAGGTCAAGAAAAAAAAAGGCGTAAAATTGATTTGCCGCATAGGATTATTTTGCCCTTTTTAGCCGTCAGAAACATGACTTGTCTGTTTTGCCATTTTTTTTAAACTTAAGGCATATTTGAAGGAAAATTGTATTCAGACAATAAATAAAAAAACGCTTTCCGATTTTTGTTTTGGATCACCTACAAAAAACAACACTTGTAGCTTTATAATAAGTATGTTAATTTTAACATTGTGCAGAGCCAGTACAAAAACCCCGAATGTTAGCTGTTGACTTTTAACCCATATCTGTGTGTAGACATTTTCGAGCACAAGTTACTATTTTTTTTTCAGATTGCCATATCTCATTTCCTCCAAAGATTCTGCAGAAGCAGAAAATGTCTGCCATATCCATTATTTGATCTCTGGATAAAAGCTGACATCTGAAGATGTTTCCAGTTCAAAACGAACCTTCAACGACCGTTCATATTTACCTTGCGGAAAGTAAAGTCTTGTGCCGAGGAAGCTCGTGCGCGGAGTGCATCTCTCTTTTCTTAGCGTTGGGCCCAGACTCCTCCGTATTATTTTGCTGTGGGGGGTTTGTCATCCTCTCGCACAGCGAGTTGTTACTTTCCCAGCTAAATAATGCGGTACCCATTTATACACCTGGGGACCTGGGTGGAGAGAGTATTGAGGTAAAGCGTCTTACTCAAGGGCGCAACCACGTTGGCAGCAGTGACACGTTGGACCATGATTATCATTAAGATGAGAGGCTAATGTGTTGTCTTCCCGATAGTAGGCTTGGGGAGAAGCCTGTTATATCATATATAAAGATCGAACTTCGCCCATGTTTGTTTCCTGGAGGTTGCCATGTTGACCCAGGAGGTCGCCTGTTGGATGTGTACCCTATTCAGGTACTACACTTCCATGTGTCTCTCGATTGTCGGGTTTTGGTATTCAATCTGCTGATAGATGATTTAGATCTCATTGAGATTGCAAAATAAACGTGTGTTTTTTTAAACATAGCTAAACATGTGAAACAGTAGTAGATGCGTATGAATTCCCGTGCGTGGTGGACAAAGAGTAAGTACGTTAATTGTGGGTAGTGTGTCTAGGGTACGAGGTATCATTCATGTTGTGGCTTAATTACACAATGGCCTTCGAGTTTTGACTTTGTGCTTATTTCTATGTAACATTATTTCTGTTTCTAGTGATAAAAGGAACAATAAGAAGGCCTACTGCTAAAACAGTCAAGAATGATTTATACTAAGTATTTTAATTCATTGAAAGACTTCCTAATGATCTCCAACGTGCTATTTTGACGCACAATTTCGTGAACTTTTTGTTCTCGCGTTTAATCGTGATCGCGTGGGCGAGTTTGACCTCTTTTGATATTTGTTTTACAAATTATTATTTTTGGGAAACAAAAAAACTAAGGGATAAAGAACCTCATATTTCAGTTGACCAATACGTTTAAGCTATTTTTCGTATTCATTAATTAGCATCCTGATCATTAAAACCACGTATTTTTGGAAGAAATAATGGTGACCTTCCGCCCTCTGACTATACTCAAGAAGGATGATGGACACTCGCCGCACTATTATGCACTCGCGTTCTTGGTATAATTTTGTTACTGATGGCTGTGGGGTCGAATGGACAAGACATAAACATTTAGACCAAAGTAAATATATTAGAACGATACTATTAGCTATTAGCTCGAAGAAAGCAGGTCTGGTTTACAACCTTGCAGTGGCATGCAATTAAAAGGGGATGGCCCGATTTCAGTATATAAAGATTTGAATTGTGATAGAATTGCTCTCAGGGGGTTTCTTAACACAAAGACCATACGGGGTCGTGCCACAGACATCGGGGTCCCATGTTCAGCCTTTGGTTTATATCAATTTTTCATGTCAATTATTAATT
>JAMKCH010029126.1:0-91836 GCA_023653785.1 Ophioderma brevispina
CATGAGAAAAATGTAAACCCTGGAACATTTGGCAATTTCTTTTGGTCCAGATGAGCTAGAGTAGCCAAACTTGGGTATCTTGTAGGAGTGAAAAGGCCTACTAAACATGTAATTCATTCCCCCAGGGTCCTCCCCTGGGTCTGTTGGGGGGGAGGGGGTGTAAAAAAAGTCAACAATTCACAAACAAGGTCAACATTTGACCATATTGGTGGGTGTAGACATTTGACCCATTTAGGAGTTTTTTTGGTGAGTTATGGATGAGTTATCAGTGAGTTGTTTTTAGAATTATTTGTTGGCAAGTTATGGATGGAGTTCTTTGACGAGTTATTTTTTAGTGAGTTAGGGATGAGTTCATGAGTTGTTTTTATAATTTTTTTTGGCAAGTTATGGATGGAGTTCTTCGACGAGTTATTTTTTTGGAGTTATGGATGAAGTTCATCAACGATTTGTTTTTATGAGTTACGGATAATTTAGGCAAAAGTGGTGAAAACTTATTTTGGTGGGTGGAAGGACATTGCCTGTATTATCTATGTTGAGGTGGTCTAGTGGTCCTGGGTTTAAGAGAGTGTTGGCCAGAATTAAAGGGGGGTGGTCTGGTGCAGTTTAAGTTTTCACTTCTTAGTGATCACAACATTCGGCGGGGACACATTTACGCATCGCATAAATACGAGTTCGCCTTGTTATGAGGAAGCAGAGACTCTTTGCATGGTGGAAACTTAGATCAACTTTAGATGAGCTCCTAATGGTCTAACCATCACCAACCATCTTCTTAAGCATGATGGCCCTTACTTTATTAACTACCTTGACCTTGGGCAATCCATAGAGGAAGCATACAAATTCCTCTCAGCTATTACCTCATCATCTACTTCCAAACAATCTCCCATCTTGATAAATTCAGATGTGCCCATTCAGAATATACCGCCTCCTACAGAACATAGTTGGACACGATGTACAGACTTTATCGAGCTAGTTTGGTCAGAAGGACCCGTATTGCCATCACGTCTTGCAGACATCTTGGCTTAAGTCAATGAAGAGGAATTTCAAAATGTCAGATGAGGAAGATATATTGATGTGGATGAAGATGATCCAAATGAATCGGACTTGACTTTTCCGGTGTGAAAGTAATTAGTCCGGCAGGAGTTACAGTCCAGGCTCCATAGATGACAACGGAATAAAGCGTGAAACTAGTGTTGCGTGAAGAGTCAACTGAATTGAACATGCATGGTTGGACACGATGTGGAGACTTTATCAAACCAATTTGGTCAGAAGGACCCATATTGCCATCAAAATTGTATCCTTTATACCAAGTAGTGTGTGTTACAGTGTGAACATCCAATTAAAATATTTTCAACGTTGAAGATTAGCCCATTTTGCCGGCCATTGTATTTGTGTTTATTTGGTTTTACGTAGCTGTAGGACTTTATTTCAAATTTTTTTACCATTTTTGGCAGCCATCACATGGTGCCATCTTGGATATTCTCATGACATCAGGATTTTTTCAAGTGTTTTAGGACACTAAAAGGCACTTATAAAGTTGGTGTGGGTAAGTTCTGTGGGGGGGAGGGGGGGCACGGGGGTGTACCATACATACCATACATACCCAACTATTAATGTCATGTCATACTTTGTGTGCTTAGTTCATCACCTAATAGGCTAAAATTACTTGGTTTTTGTTTACCTGTGCATAATAGTAATTCTGTTTTGCACATGCGCCTCTTGCCACAAGCGTGCACTGCACATATATCATGCACTGCATCTGCTGAGAGAGTGTTGCTTTCACCTGCACCTGCACTATTCTATATCAATTCATGGCGTGAGGAGTCTTGTCTCTTTGGTGATGAACAAAGAATAATAACATTTTTAGAGCTAGGATTGCATTTTATTTAACACAATTATCAGAAACAATTTTATTTCAAATTCCATTTGTTTTCCTTTCAGTTTGATGAATTTCATGACATGGTCTGGACTGAAGATAGTTTGATTACATCTAAAGGGGTGAGTGCCCATGCAGACTTTTTCCAGTGAAATTGTTCTTGCATATACTGAAGTCTATCTTAAAGTACCAATTTGCTAGTTCTGGTTTTAGTGTGTACTGTGTAAACATCTCCTCTATCAGTTATATTGGACAAGTTGATCAGGAGGGGGTTCTTATGTTTGGTTTGTTTGTTTAGGGATATGCCTCTGAGAGTCTGGAAGTAGGACCCACATCTACCAATTTTTGCCGAAAAGAGACCCATAGCTAAACCAGAGATGCAGACTTTGGGCCAAATTTAACCAGATTTGCATTTTTTCTCAAATTTCAACCTGTGTAGCCAATGTGAAAGTTTGCAGTTTGGCTTGAATTGAGGAAATTTGACTAAAAAAAAAAAAAAAACATTTTTAAAAAATCATGGCTTCTGATTTAGGAAATTGAATATTTTTAAAAAAAAAAAAAAAAAAAAAAAAAAATGGCATGAAAAAGGGTCATTCATATACCAGAAGACAGAAAATGAGACCCAGTTTGTCATTTTATACTGAGTACCTCTTGGGAAGTGATGCCCGTTACGGCTGACAGGGTGGGCCGTATCCAGCTGATTGATTTCCTTGGTTCAATGACATCACATTCTTAAAGAGACAACGAGGAGGATTTCCCAGGAAGAAGTGCTCTATTTTTGTCGAACCAGGGTTGGCTGGTAAAAGACCAGGCGTTTCAACCGCCGGTGTAAACCTGGTTTAAACCGGTTTAAACCGAAAGGTTTATGCCGCCTATTCTGGCAAAAATGGCAAAAAACCTAAATTTTGTTCAAAAAATGCTTTTGAAATATTAAAAAATGTGATGGTGGTTTTACAATTGTATATTAGCTCTGTAAAGTCAGATAACAATTAAAGAACAAAAGTGGTTGAAAGTATAGTAAACACAACTTCTGGCTTTTGAATTATGATACATACAGTTTGATTTAGTACCATACTTATGAATATCAGCTCGCATATGGTTTACCATACTTACATAATAAATTAGTGAAAATATGGAAACTGGATGAAAAATTCAACATGTAGCTTAAAATGATATGTAGGCATTAAGAAATTTAAAAATAGTAAAATCATGAATAAAATTTGAAAAAAAACTGAGTAAGAGCAAGTACTCCCATTTAGATTGAAAGTGTAAATTGTAAAATCCATAGCTGGTCTTTTGAGGTCTGCTGCCGATCTTGCAAGTTTTGAAAATTGTACAGTGAACTTTTTGTTTATTTTTTTCCACAATGTTTTATCCTCTTTTTTGGTCTTCTTGTAATTGAAGAAATCAAATAATGACAAGGTATGGTGACTATCTTAGTTAAAGAGGGATTAATTTAGTATGATGTAAACAAAAATGAATTTGCATGACTGACGACCTCAGAAATTTCTAGTTCTTGGCCGGTTTTAATTTTTTTTTGTTTTTTAAACCAGTTATGCCGTTTAAACCAGGTTTATTACTTTCTGGCAAAAACCCAGTTTTTGCCGGCATAAAGCCAACCCGGGTCGACCCCCTGGTTTTTTTTCATATTGGATGCTTACCAATGTATTGATCACACCTGAAGTGGAATTAGCCGATTAGCGTCTTTAGTAATAAGATGATGATAGTTACTTTTTCTGTCGTGCACGACAGAAAGTCAAAGCAGGGTGTTAATGTGGGGAGATGCGATAGCAGACAAGTTCAAACAACAAGGCTGCGGTTTTCTTTTGTACTCCTGTTTTGTTCATAAAACCTTCGCAAACGTTCTCAGTAGGTGATTACGACGCAGATCCAGCTGAAATTGAGAGAACTTTGTATCCTCAAAAAATCTCTCTGTCACTTTAAAAGCTGTGAAAAATGTAAGCCATTTCATGTGATGCCCGGTTCAATTCGATTAATTGAACCAGGTCGTACGTTGCTGCCGTATTGGAAATTTAGTTTTAGGTTGAAGCGCTCGCGTCATAACGCGTTTTGCTACTTTCGCGCGCGCCTGCTAACGTTGTGTCTCGTTGCGTATGATCGTTGCATTCCACAGGTTGTTGTCACTGGGTGGTGACAGTCCTTTCTTGTTAAGCCGTAAAGCATCGCGAAATTGGTTAAAGATGACCTTAAATGATAAAGCTGTTTAAGAATGAGAATAAAGGTATGCTTTTGGGAACCGGTACTCTCTTTACGACGAATTGAACCCATTATTTTTGCGTGGAAGAACTCGGCCTCCAGCCTCGTTCTTCCACTCAAAATAATGGTATCGCCTTGGGTTCAATTCGTCGTAAAGAGAGTACCGGTTCCCAAAATCATACCTTTATTCTGTAAATCGCACCTCCCACCTGGCTTAAGCACAATACTTTCTGTTCAATAACAATGGTATGCTAATTCAAAGGCAATGCACTAGCAGTGCCCTTTCAAAATGTGACACCAGGTAGATTACAATTGTAGTGACATATAGAGCAAGTACTGAAAAAGATTATTTTTTTGGCTTTTAAATTTTACAAACTGTCACTTCAGAATTGTTTTCAATTCATAAACATTTATAAAAAGAAGGGAAATGTGATTGGATAAAAATCATGTATTGATATCTGTCATTGCACGGTGCGTATGTTAATGAGCGTACACGAAGTGCTTGGAACGTTTACGCATGACGTTGGATTGATTCATTTTTTGGGCGGGTAGACCTATATGTGGAACTTTTCGTTAGAAACATTACTGCATTGGACTGCATGACAACATTCAGATTTTTCTTTTAAAAATGTCTGCTGTAATAACGTTTATGAATTAGGTTAATGTCTGTATATTTTTAGTTTCTCGTGCATTGGCAAAAATCAATGCACTTCTGCCAGTTTGACCAGACTCATATGGCACGTGCCCCTGCGGGGCTTGTGCCATTGTTCGTTGTCAAACTGAGTGCGCGTGCACTCGAAGCTAAAAATATTTAGCCATTAACTTCTAAATATCAAATGAGTGGATGAGCTTTGTATTTTCTTATGTCCAAATCACTGATTGATTAATATGGTAACACTGGTTTGTTGACAGATTTTTAAGCTGGCTGACATGAACAATGACAGACAACTATCTAAACAAGATCTAAATGAACTAAAAAAAGTAAGTAACTGCAGTCCACTTTCTCATGTAACAGTTTTATTTCATGAAATGCAACCCTGTAAAAATTAAAGTTTTGGGAGATGCCACTTTTCTATTTGTCAGTGTTGTATTTTGTGTTCCTGTGAAGTCAGGTGAACAAGATACATTGTTGTATACTTATTTAAAAATACAGTTGTCACAAAAAGTATCTTGGCACGTTCCGGGTCAGTATTGTGCCAAAGTCCAATAATCTTGAAAGTTTTCAAAATACATGTACACATTTTGTTGCTTAGGTCTTGCTCTTTCATTTAACACCTTGCTTGTAAAAAAGCATGCAAAATTGGCTGAGATAGAATACCGAAAAGAAGTAAAACCCTCAAACAAAAGTTGCATTTTATTGAGTTTTTAATGGGCATTGTAATGTACTGCGGCACAACAGGTGGAGCACAATCAATATTGCAAGTAGGCTTACTCACTCATTCAGTCGAAAAACCTCTGTGTAAAATCAATACGCACAGATTATTTCATTGTAGGTACACACAATGTCACCAAGTGCTAGTTTAAGAGCAAGGTGTGACATTTTTAGTTGTCTCATGCAAATGTGCTAGATATGCTAGCACTCGTTCGTTCGTTCGTGCAAGTCCAAATCACAGTGGAAGATCCGTCTTTAACCAGCTGATAGTTTCATCATCCAGGTTGATCAGGCCTGGAATTCCTCTTGGGGACTTGTAGACCTCACAGTCATCTATGATGTGGCTAATGGTTTGTGGCTCTCCACTGATGATGAGGCACAATATCGTAAAACTAGATCGATATTGAGACCTGTGTTTAGATTTTTTGGTTACGTTGCTGGCCTATTCAATAACACAGGCATTTGCCTTGGTTATATTAGAGTTCTGTGAACTTCTCCAAAATGCTTCCCCAATTGAAAATTTTAGGTGAAAAACCTGTTTTTGTCAGGTTGTGGAATTGCGGGTGGAATTGTTGGACAAATGCCCCTGAATTGCACAATTGACAGGATTTGAATATATAATCTCCGCCTAAAAAATCTGAACGATATAAATTACTGTATTAAAAAGGTATGTAGGTGAATTATAATAATAAATGCCAGGAGCGTTGTTTGCGTAATGTGTTTGCTTATTGACCTGTGTCCCAGTGGCGTAGTGGGGGGGGGGGCAGGGGGCAGCTGCCCCCCCTGTGGGGAATCTTTCCCCCCTTTGCCCCCCCTGAAAAAAAAAAGCTGGCTACGCCACTGCTGTGTCCGTAATGCATTGATAACGAAGCATGATGTGGAAGTTTGAGAGATTTATCCAGCTGGCTTGGCGCGTTCATTTGAAAGCAAGTTTGAGCACGTTGATGGCCATTTCAACATCGTTCAGATTTTTTAGGCGGGGAGTATAGTTTGACTATCCCCAGAGGGTGTTTTGAATCAATCCCATGATGCATAGTTCCAAAATATTAAGAACCATAAGACATTTCATAATCATGCAAAAATTCCCTAAGTACTAATGCTTTGTGGGCTAAAATAAGCATTAGAGCAGGGTTTTTATGTATTAAGAATAGGATTTATATGTGATCAGATGACCCTATTGAGGTTAAATTTCCCAAAACTGGTGTATTGTGGGATTGACTCAAAATACCCTCTGGACTATCCCCAACATTTTTTCCCCTCCATATCACTGTTTTGTTTTTATGATGTGTAGTGATTGGAAATAAAATTTGATTTGATATTGTGAATCTCTTAAATTGTGGTCTGCATACTTAATCTCATGTATTCTATTTTAATTTTAGGAAGAGCACACTTCTATGTTAGTGGAGCAACAATTTAGCATGCTAAGAGATATCAAATTGGAACAGGAATCCAATCATCAACTGGTGAGTTGAGTTTACTCTTAATTCATAAAGTTTGCAAAGATGCAAGACAAAACAGCACAAATCTTCCAGTTGATGACCAGTGGCGGCACCAGACCTCTTTTTCTGGGGGGGAAAGTGGGGGGTAAAGTGATTTTTTCTTGGGGGGGGGGAAAGTGAAATTCTGCGGGGGAAAAGTATCAAATATTTGGAGATTTTAAACCAATTTTGGCCCAAAATCGCTGATTTTTCCCAAAATTTGGTGATTTTTGGCCCCAAATCGCTTAATTTTGTCAAAAAATCCCTCCTTTTCTTTCGGCCGGGGGAAAAGCCCCCCCCCCCAATTTCAAATACAATAATGCAAAAACTCTACTTCAACAAAAAATGAAGGCAATGCTTATTTACATCCCAAAGAAAATGACTTATAATGGCTTTAATCATTCTGAAAAGAAGACCCACTTTTAAAAGGTGGCTTTATGAGCAGAGAACCACGATTATAATATTTTGGCGTGTGTAGATATAAGACACTTGATGGGACATCTAATTTTAGTTTGATGTCACCAAAAGATGTTCCACTCCATCCTTTTTTTCATGTCACACAAAGACCTTGAAAAGTTCTCTCAAGATGCTCAAACCTGTACACACAGGAGCGGAGTGCCCATCTCTTTTGGAAGCAATTGGGCCAGACTCCACCATATAAATTAGCTGTAGGGGGATCGCTACACCTCCTCTACAGTGAGTGTTTACTTCCCACCATTGAATAATGCCGGTACCCATTTATACACCTGGGTAGAGAGGAGTAATTGAGGTAAAGCACCTTATTCAAGGGCGCAACACATTGGCTACAGTGGGGCTCGAGCTCACAACCTTTGCCATGTGAGTCGGGCGCTTTATCCACTGGACCACATGTGCCCTTCCAAAAGGATCTTAGGCATTTATTACTCACCATGTAAGGCAATCATTATCAGTAAAAGCAATCTCCAAATTATTCTCCTGGAAATGTGGAATTGGATGAGGCCATAATTACTTTTTTAACAGGATTCTGAAGAGGATACAACATCTGACAAAGATGAATTATAAACCTGGTATCTTCCATTGATGTTATTGTCATCATGTGAGCTTCAAAATGTGAAACTTATCGTTCAGGAATCCTGCAACAGGATGGTATTCAGACAATTGAGGGAATTTTTTCCTGATACTGAGTTTGTGATAGATGTAGATCTGGGGAGCATGATATGGAAATTCTAAAACTAAACGTCTAGACCTTGGAATTAAGTCATCAGGACTGTCACGCAGAATATAATGCTAACAATTAGCTTGTCAAGTCCAAAAGTTACTCGCGTTATAGAGTTTTGTTCTCCGAGGAGAAACTTCTTCAGTAATGCTACAATCCAGCAAAGTTACTCCCAGGATGTGTAAGTTCTCTCATCCGCAGAGTGCAAAAGTTCTTCCAGCCAGCAGCTGGTCGTTTACACCACAGCTGTTTAACGTCTCATTTATTTAGACAAACCGTATGCTTTCAATACATTTTTACAACTGATTGGATATTCTATCCCTTCGACTAACTACATCTTGTTTTAAGTAATATGAGATTTCAATGAGTGCAAAGATGATTTTTTTCTGAAAAATCTAGTTTTAACATCGTTCTATGGAAAATAGGTGTATAGAGGTGTATATGGTATCACAGGAGCTGGGAAAGTGAACGCGCTGTCATTTCAAGCCAAAAGAGTTTGTTTTTGGAAATAGAGAAAGTGATGTCAGTTGTGCAAAGATCACTTGCCAAGTACAACAATGTGATTGACGACTGAGAGGGGCCCTCCTACCTAATAATTGACAAAGATGAAGAAGTTCTCTGTCGGAGAATATGAAACAGATAGAGATGAGAAAAACTTTTGAACTTGAAAAGTATGCATATTTAGGGCATTGACTAACTGGAAAGTTTTAGTTTGGTGTTAGGTTCAATTTTCAACTTAGTATGCAATTCATGATGCGAATTATCTTGGAGTATGTGACCAATGGTGCCTTTAAAGATTAGACCAGGGGTTCTCATTATTTTATAGCTGAAGGGCCAGAAAATGCTGAACATATTTGAATTTCCCTGACTTGAGGGCAATACACCTGAATTTCTTATGTTCCCTTATATTTTAGAGGGCAAGTCAAGGGCTCAAGAATCATGGTTGGCGGGCCGGATTTTAGGCAGCAGCCCAGAGACATTTTGTTAGATGAATTAGGTACCCAATATCTTACAGGAAACTGGAATTCGTATAGGGGGCCGACTCTAAATGAACACAATGGGATGTCTGTCCAGGTACCACTGTTTGGGTGGGCAGTCCTGGGTGAATGTCCCTAAAAAAACCAAAGGGCGCAAAAAATGGGTGCTGATATGATAGAGGTAGCGGCACTTAAATCCACCACCTTATGATGTGTGGCGTCACGAGTATCTCCGACGCTATATTCATCATCACAAACAACGACAAGATACATTTTTCCCGTTGGAAACGGTCCGCCAGACCCCCGGCACAAGGACGCTTCGATAGTCAAATTGGCTAAGCTTAGATGAGCTAGGTACCAGTCAGAAATAATGTCAAAGTACTGCATTTTGAGTTTGTGCGTAGCAAAATGTGTTATCAGACGAAATCGTCATTCAGTTGGGACTAGCAGGAACAGCAGAGCCCTTCAAAATGGCCCGCCATAAGTCACTCCTGTCGCATCTTAAGTAGCCTAGATATTGGTGGTACCAGCTGAAATTAATGTAATGATCTAGTGCAGCCTCAAGGAATATAGAATGACTTATGACAGAAGGAAAAACAAATATTCCTGCTACCATTAAGGCCTACAGATGTCAGCTCCTAAATGGACTCGCTCGGGCCCTTCTCGGCTAGGGGGCTAATGAATTAAAGGAGCCAGCTAATAACAGTTTAGGATGATGTTCATGCGTCAGTCTAAAAAAAATAAGCCCATACCAGTAATAGAACTACACTTGTCTGTTTCCACCAGAATTGCCCCTTTTCCATATAAAGGGGTGTGGTAGCCACAATGCATAGCATATACACTCTAAGATTCATGTTTATTCCAGATTTAAATTGATGCAAGTCACAGCATTTAGGCTCAAGGCAAACACGTCCAAATTGAGCATTATTGTTCGCTAAGGCTTATTTTTATATTATAGCGCTATGTTATTTTAAAGTTTACTATTAATGTACTTTTACGAAAAAACGTATATCAAAATACTCGACTCTTTATTACTACTAGCTACTGAAACGTGCAAGTTTAAAATTGACGCTGTTTTTAATCCCCGTCAACTTGGGGTTACCGGATTCACCTCACATTCGCAGCAACGCGCACTTACTCCTTCCTTCTCGGCACTTCACACGACCCGATGCAATGCCTCCTCGTTAAACAACCATCCTCAACCCTAACCCTCATACACTCCTACTCTGCTCCACTTGCTTCTTGCTCATGTCTTTTTGGATCGTCCCGCTCCTCCTCAAACCTCCCACCTTAAGCTCAAAAGCCCTTCTAAAAAACATGCTCGTCATCCTTACTCAACACATGCCCATACCAATTACACTATTTCGGCCTTCGGCGCACCGGTCCATCGGCTCTTCCAAACCCACAAACTGCATCAAATCCTCAGTCTTGCATCCTGTCCATCACTTCACACCGTCCAACATCGCTCCGTCATCATTGATCCCTCTCTGTCCTCAGAAGCGCCGCATCAACGTCACATTTTCGGCTGCAATCACAGCCCAGCGTCTCCTCGTCCTATACAGCATCACTGCTCTTACACCAATTCTTATAGCAAGGCATTCCTTTCATCTTCATTGGATAATGCTCTTTCGCCTTGCATACAACTCCGCATCCACATTCCCTAAACATTCACCCATTGCCCATACCTCACTCTAGCTGTCACAGCCACCATCGGGCATCCACTACGCCCACCACACTTACCCCTTATGCGTAGTTATCCCTAAGGTATGTGAACGTCCTCACATGACTTGCACCTCATCACACCACTATTTTCACTTTTCCATCTATTCCTTCGCAGGCCATCGCCTCCACCCCTGCTCACATAGTCAATGCACACAAAATCTCTTGCCAACTTGGGGTATACTCTCTATCAATCTTTGTGCACCTCCTATGGATCCATTTCCCACATTTCTCACATCACACCACACTGATTTGCTTTTATCACTCTTTCCGAGCCCACACACACGACATGGGTCTACTATGCTCGGCTACCACCGAGGTCCCACCCCCTCTTAACTCCAGCCCCACTCTCATCAGGCATCTTTTGTCTGGCCGCAGGTTTACCTCAGACCGCTATACTCTCAAAAGCCTTCCGATTTCCAAAACTTCTTGCTCCTATTCCCCCTCAGTCCATTCCAATGTCATCGCCTCTAAAAACCTGAAGTCTCAGCTGACCACCTCTCACTGCAAAGTACAAACGCTTCTTTTGCACTCTCTGTGACTACATGCATCTACAATTGCAAAAAATCATAGGCGAAAGTAAGAAACATTGATGCACACCCACACTTCAGCACGTCAAAATCATCGGACAGATCGACCCCCACTCTAACTCTTGTTTTGGCTCCTTCATACAACTCATCACTGCTCTAACCATCATACTTCTGGTATCCACTCTCTCTTGCCTTCCGTTTCATGCGCCCCCTCCATCACGTTTCTCGGTACCCTATCACTGCCTTCTCCCAATTCTAGCAAACACATATCAAACTTCTTACCATTTAGGCTCGTATTCCTCTTGCAGCCTGCCTTAAAATAAACACTGGATCTATCGTTCCCCATTCCTTGCATAAACCCAAATTGCATCTCATCCCTCTTTCCACTATCTTCCGAATCTTAATTCTATAGAACCCTGCCTGCCACAATTTTCATTGCTATGCTCCAACAACTTTCACTACCCTATAAGATTCACGGCACAAACTCATTGCCAATCCCCTTTCCCTTTAAAATTGAACTACCACACTCTTGCCACTCCTCCGTCAGCTCCTCCATCTAACACTCTCTAGGGACAGCTAGACTCCATCATGCACATTCCAAGTCAGTGGGCGTAACATAGGGCGGGGGGGGGGGCAGGGGGGGAGGTTGCCCCCACCTGACTTAGACGATTTTGGTGCGCGGGACAAATAGGCAAAAATCATGCTAAATCAGAGATCGTTTTTTTAGCCGCTTCTGACCGAGAAAAATTGGCCTTTTGCCCCCTGAAGGGAAAATTTCCCAAAATGGGAATATTTGCCGCCCTCATAGTGCGGTAGGCCCGGCCTCCTGCTACGCCACTGACACAATATCCCCATCTCGCTCCACTCACATAATCATCTCAGTCTACTGATCACCTCTGAGGGTCGTCAGCTGCCTTACTAACCGTTTTTTCATTTCTCTTATGTCCTTCACCAATCAAAGCAACCACTTCTTTCGCGCCCGCCCTACTGACCCTCTAATTAACTGGCCTCTATCAAAAACCCACACACGCCTCATCCTCTAGAAACCGTCGGTTCGCGGCCGCTCTCATTCATCCTGCAATTCTGATCTCATCGCATATGCTCTTTCCAGACTCTCTGCCGTCGTATCTTTCCCAGCTAAAAACATTCAAACTTTCCGTTGCTCTCATCCACCGCATTCCATCCCCTCCATTCACTCACTAGTTAACTAAGGGGCAGAAAGAATTTCCCGTTCCTCATGTATTCCTCTGGCCTGCCGAAAAGCAGCAGCAAACGCTGTCTTTTTCTTCGCATCATTTATGAAAGAGAGAGCGGATGAGTTCGACCCAGCTCCTAGAGAATGGGGGGGGGATAGAGTGAGGCACAAAACCGAAAGAAGTCAGATAGGGTCCATAGCCTGCGGCCTGAGGGGTTGGGAAGGTGTAATGCTGGGAGTTGGAGCCCGTGGGCTTGAAGGCACAATAGGGCTGTGTTAATAATTTGGCGGGGGGCCTTATAGAACGCAGGGTGTCGACAAGCCAGGGTGACTTGGTAGGGGCAAAGAAAAAAGTACGAGTGGGAGAAGGAAGAAGTGGAGTCGAGGACCTTCTCTACCGCTCTTACCTGCTTAGATAGAAAGTCATCTGGAAGAAGCCTTGGATGGGTTGTCTGTTTGCGGTGTAGAAGCGATAAAGAGAGTGGTACGTGGGTTATACGTCGATTAAGGAAGTCCCAGATTGTTAGAGCGGTTCGGGACAGGGGGGGGGCAACGGAACAAGGTGGTGGGAACATGGGGCTACTGTGCGAGTGGGGTGATTCAGACGCAATGCCTAAGGTGGACGGGCGGGCCAATCATTAAGAACAGAGCACCTTCTGGTCTTAGTGTTGGTTGTGGCGTAAGAGCGGGAGGGGGGGGGAGGGCCTCTCAGGAGTTGGCACTACGAGGCAAACACGGGCGGCGGCAGGCAGAAAGGGAACCGATGAGGAGCTTGATGTGAAGGGTTAACGGAGACATACGCGGGGTGGTGAGAATGTTGCCTTGGGGGGTGTGTAGTTATTACGGCGGGCCAGGGTAGTGGGGTATCGCGTGAGAAACCATTCTGTGGGGGGGTGTGACCAGGGAGGGTGTAGTAGACCGAGGGAGAAGCGGGGGGGCGGGGAGTCCCGGTATAGGGCTGCCTCAATGAGCATTAAGGAGATGTGCTACACAAAATTTCTCATTAAGTCTCGTCGAATCATTTGGGGGAAGTCACTCAGAGCGTCGTGATATGTCGTGTGGGTTATGTCTCTAAGAGTGCTGGATTACCCTCCCGCGGTTGGTTATCACCTGCCACCCCCCCAAGAAAACTGGACATTGCGGTCTGTGAGGGGGGGTTTGTCGGGGGGTACCAGTGTGGGCAATCTTGATTGGTCGACTCGCAATGTGGAACATTGTAGTTTATCCCGAACTTAAGCGGAGTCTTATATTGGACAACTTGTAACTATAAATCATGTTTGCTGCGGGCAATGTACTAGAGAACAGGGGGAGACGCTCGTTCAAAGGCTGAATCATAAGGCAGTAGTGGGACGAGGAAGGAGCAGGCTATGTGGATGAGACGTAACTTCGCCGGCACGGGATGTCGTAACGTTGGGAGCGGAGGGTCTCCGACTCCAGGTGCCGAGTGTATATATGAGAACAGGAGCTCGGGCCGGGGTCTTTTGCGGGCACATTGTTCGCCGAGTTTAGGTGGGGCGCAGACTTAAAGAATGCTGGAATAATTTTGTGGTAAATGAAGTATATGGGGGGTGTAGTCCCTACCATATTTTTGGCACTCTGATTGCAGCTGGGGGGAGGAAGAGGGTTGCTCCATTCCAACTAGCAAGGTTGGACTCTTCGTTCATTCAGGTGCTCCCGTGACCCCCCTCCGTAGGGATTAGTGACAGGACAGTGAGGGGCTGGTGATTGGGAGATGGACGCCAGCGGGAGCATTTGGGGATGATAGCGAAAGACTAGGTAAGTAGAGGTAGGCGTGCAGCAGTCGCCTGAGCGGGTGGGGTGGCGCTCTGATTTCTCGAAGAGCGTCGGTCGGCGCAGGGGGGGGAGACGCGTCCACCTTGGTTAGAGGTTGGGATGTCTCTTGGGACGTCCAAATCGTTCGGGTTGTCCGTGCGGAGTCGGGGTCCGAGATGGGACGGGATCGTCTAGTTACGCAAATACGTCGGGTCCGGAACCTTAGGGGCTGACGGTGGGACTCTTCCGGGCAGACTCCGCCTATAGAAGTCGCGCAGTGTATGCCCGCCGGTTGGGAATGGAAGGTGGGGAGGGCGGGGAGCTGGGGTGTAGTGGGATATACCGCCTCGTGCGGTAACGGGTGGGCCGCGGCGGGTGGGGCGTGCAAGGCCCGCAAGGATGTAAGCGTGCAGTCCGGGAAGGTGCAAGTGTTCGTCGGGGTACTGGTTCGTGGTTTGAGGGGGGAATCGCAAGGTGAAAGCTAAGAATGTGCACGCTCCGGCGAGGGGGTGTGCCGGTCTAAAGCCTAATAGTGCAACGCATTTGGGTGAAAACCACGAGGGGGGTGCGGCAGCTAAAGAGGCGAAGGGTAGCTAGCCTGGTAGGTACGGGTCACGAGGGTCACCGCGGAGGACTGCGATGCTAAGGAATGAGGGGCCGCGTGTATGAGTAGAAGGGCAGTTGCCGGGGAAAGGGGCCGCAATAGAAATCTTGAAGTTGCCCGTTTCATGAACTCCCGCTCGACAAGGCCAGATAGCGACAACTGTGAGGTGTAGGTAGGGCACTTGCCATCACCGTCCTCTGGGGGCCCAGGTCAAGGGACGGGTTGCTGGGAGTTAGGGGGGCGGGCCGCCGGGGGTCGCTCAGTACGCGGTACTAGGAGCCGAGGGTGCGGGGGGGGCGGGTGGCTTGGTGGGGTCGTACCCTTCCCAGTTTGGTGGTGAGGTGGATGGGGGGGGCAGATGGACAGTGGTGGACCATTACCCAGATGAGTGGGTGTCCTGTTAATTTTGCCGATGAGGCGACACATACAACAGGTCCTCTCGTTAGCGTCGGCCTTCTGGAATTTCTTGGCCCTACCGAAAGATCCAACCGTTGGGAAAGGTAGTTGAATAACGGACATGGAGAGGGTACGACTAGCGCTAATGGTCGGGGGAGAGAAAGTGTTGTCTTGCTGCTCCCGGGCCTTGACGACTGGGGGGTAGAAGCACGCATGATGATATTAAGGGATTGCGGTCGGGGGCGTTTAACGTTCATACGCGGAAATTGTGGGTAGTCGGGGGGGTAGGGTATCGGGCCGACTGTGGCGATTAACAATGGGGTGAGTGGGGTAAGAGCATGTTAATTCGGGTTGGGAATTACTCCCCGAATCACGGGCAGGCGGTATTTGGCCTCGCTGGTATCGCTGGGTCGACGCCAGGAGGTGGCTGGGGCGGGATGGCATGTAGTAGTTGGGTTGCACCGGGATTCTGAGCTGTGAAGCGACATTCTCAGTAATGGAGTTCTAGCCGTGCAGTTTGCTTTGAGTGGGTACGTTGAGGCCTAAGGTGGTACTCTGGGGTCTCGGAAGTGGGTTGGTCTGACTCTCCGCTCATAGGGTCACTCGTTTAACCATCTTGGTCCATCCCTTGCAGTCACTTCTGCGGTTATCCTTCTTGTCCTCGCTACATCAAAATAATCGTCCTCCCAACTCCTTCACCGCTCTACTGCTCGCTTATCCCACCCCCCCAGGTCGCCCCTCCCGGGACGTGCTTTCTCTCCGTCCCCTTTCCTTATCCCACCCCTGGCCTTTATAAAAGCAAACCCCGCACTAAATCTGACACATCATTCCGCGCACAATCTCCCAATCCACCGCAGGCTCTCAAAATTCTTTGCTTGTCTCTTCTTCTTTCAAGGCTTCCATACTTTCCTCCTCTCAATGGCACATACCTTCGCTCATCAGCCACTTTGTCACCTTCCTCTTTATCTCACATCTACAACCACCACCTGTGTTGCAATTCTCCGGGAATCACATTAACATTCTTCAGAAATTTTTGCTCTTCTTCCTCTTGCCCACTAACACAAAATCAATCTCTGTCTTCCCAGCGAGCTAAACGCCACTTTCCTTTTGTCGCTGTCCTCTTGAACCATGTATCGCAACACCCTTTCTTTCTGCAATCACAACACTGAACTCCAGCAACATTCTTCCTTCCAGATTCCTGCTCCCAAACCCTTTCCTCGTGAACACCTTCAAACATCTGAAACCTTGCGGATCCTTTTCCCCACATGCCATTAAAATCACCAACACATTAGACCAATTCACCAACACTTTGCACGCTTCCTCTTCCTCTGGCTCAACTCATCATAAACTTTCCTTTTCTTCACGCGTCCTTCCACGTGTGGTGCATAGCCACTATCTATACCGTCACTACCTCTTCCTCGAGAAACCACAAGACCATCATCACGGCCTATCACGCTTGCTCTTCTCAGACACCTCCAGCCATCTTTTCACTCAATTCTTCTATCACCAAAACTTCCCACACTCCCCAATACCGGCTTCACATTTCCCTGCCAAAGAGGGCCAAACTTGTACTTTCTTCCTCTACCCGCCAACATCTCTACCCCCTCCCTCTCCACCTCACCTCCTGCACCGCACACACAACGTTCCACTCTCCTCTTCCCTCAATTCTTCACTTATCTCTACCCGCCCTTTCCTTCATGTCCGTCTCTCCGCCAGTTCCACCTAGCTACCTCAACGCTCACTCCCGAGCCGCCCAGGCCTATCGGCTTAATTACTCGTTCGATTTGGGGGCAGCAGGTGCCCCTGCGCGACTCAGGTGATTCCTTATGACAATTACTTTGTTGTATCGCAGCATTAAACGCTTTAAATCAAAGATATTAATTTTAAGTTTGAAAACCGAGTTGTCATAATGGTTGATATTTTGCAGGATGTCCCTTTATGGCAAATGTCGCCGATGTTGAATTTGAGCTATGTTTCCTATGAAAGAGCTATATACTGAATTTCGAGTATAGGCCTAGCAGAATCACTAGCTCACTAGTACTCTCCCATTGACTTGTATACAATGACCTCTCACCAAAACGTCGATTTCTCGGGCTATAAGGCGACTGGTTATTTTCAAATTGAATTTTTTTTGTTGAAGATAGGACCATACCTCTTCAACCAAAAATACGGTCTCTTCATCAACAACAATGAAAAAAGTCATATGATGAAGGCTAATTTGAGCTACAAGCAACTTCGAAAAATTTGGGCCTAGTTTCATAAATGGACTCGCACGCGCTGCTAGTTGAATGTTACTATGGAAATTAAAGTGCACCATTTCCTCAACCCTCATAATTATACAAGAATGGCACAGACAAAATCTTTACACGGCCCGCAAATGGTTTGTTTACTTAGCTAGAAGTCCAACCATTATGATTAATTTCAAATTTCCATTTAAAGACACGCATTTCAACATTTTGTGACTCTTCATTTAAGCAGAGGGGGCATATTTCCGATTCGAGGACGCCAACACCGTCTTCCGGCACTGACGTCGTCTGTCTACCACCTAGTTTATTTAGTGTGGGTGTGATTCCTACAATGTAATGGGTTAATTAATGGAAGGGATTTAAAATTTGAATTAAAGAGAATATTGTGGTTATAGAAATAAATTGATCGTAAATTGGATTGTGATCTTAAATGGATCTTATAATATAGGCAAAATTGGTATAGAATAAGATCTTTGGCAGAGAACACCTGTTACTTACTGCATTGAGACCTGTTTAAAAATTTTGTCCTGCCTATTTCTCAAACAAAACAGCTAGAGTTCATACCCTTCTTGACTTGTTATCTGTGAAAAAACATGACCCCGGCAATTGAGAGCTCAATCTTGGAATTGTAACTGATCATTCACAATTTAGCAGGACCCCTTTCTTCTCTGTTATCAGTTTGCAAAAATGCAATGGTGCCGCGCCGCAGGCGGAGTGTCCATCTCTCTGTCATTGTCGTTTGGACCAGACTGGCCCTCATATTATGTTGCTAATGGGGGGTCGCGCACTTCCTCCCTAGAAAACCTCGCCGTACATCCGACAGCTAGGCTGGGTGTTTTTGCAATTCCCAGCATTTGCCGTATGCCCGTCGCCTATTTATACTCCTGGGTGGATGAGACGAGCGCTGATCCCTGCTAGCCACATGTGCTTCAATTTCAACTATATGTTTTGTTCTAAAAGTGGAGGGCTAACCGCGCAGGGGTGGCGGAATGCTCGGATTTGAAAATCGTCAAATTACCGGGGGGCTGTAAGGGGTCTAAACTTGTCAAAATGGCGGATTTGGGCAAAAAAAAAAAAAAATTTTGCAGAATTACCCGGAGGCGCGCGCCCCATCCGGTATTCCCGGCTCCCGCCCCCACATCCGCTAGATCCGCACGACTGAGACCTTCGCACTTATGTGGATCGGTGCATGTCCCCGGCATGATACCTAGGTTCACACTGCTGTTGGTACACATTTTTGCATCAATGGATTCCATTAGAAGAAAGTGAATAAAGAATTCTTTCAAAGTTTTCCTCGCATTCGATGTAACACTATCAAACATATGTCCTTGACGTTCATTTTTTCGCCTCAAGCACATAAGTTCATATATAAACATATTTAGAAAATTGTCTCGTATTTAACTTGAACTAAGGCATAGGGACATACCACCTCACTGCATCAGCACTGAAATTGCCTATACCATTGGGTGTCTAATAAGGCTTTCCGTGTTTTTTTTTAAAGCGGAGTGCTCACCATGTGTGTCAATAAATGCGCTATACTACTTAGCTTATCACATTAAGTTCATCGCCTGCTTTTAAGAGATACTCATCTTTCGAGGACTTGACAAGCTTCAATTTTACCTAGGTCCTATATTTAGCATCGTTCATTGCATGAATCCCGCAGGGCTTTTAGGTCTATATGGGTCATTTAGGGCTACTTAATGAAGGTAAAAAAAAAAAAAAAAATAGATTACGCTATTCATCATACCTGCTCACAGACTGGCAGTGCCTTCTTATTGCCACATTAATATTGGATTAGGTATTAACATAAAGTGTCAACAGAATACTAGTATTAAATACCTACTGCTTGCTGCTTTTTCATACGAAATGTCGTCGTGTGGAAATAGACATGTAGGTTTTTAATATCTAATGACATTGAATCACTTCGTATTCAGTCAGCCAAAGTTTGGTTGTTCAATGTGAGCGTCAGAAACTCAGCCCGATCAGTAAATAATCTTGATAGGCGCTACCTACTAGCCTAATTGGGGCAAAAGGCTTATTATGGAGTCCTTGTGAAACTAAGGCAATGTATTCTTTTGGTATGGGTAATGTTTGTATTCTTTAGACTGTGATTGATCATAAACCTGTTGTTAAGTCTGGTACCATACTTAATCTTTAGCCTAGCGCTTAGATGGGCCCGCGAGGGTCCATTAGGGGGTTCCTGGTAGGCCTAAGGTAGCAAATATTTGTTCTGTCATAGGTCTGTCTTATATTCCTTGAGGTGTACTATATGCATTTTACATTATTTTCAGCTGGTACCCAGCCATATCTAGGGGCTAGCTAGATTGGACAGAAGATCTATTCGGCGCTATATTTTAAAGGTCTGGTTCTCTGTATGTTCCAACTGACGATTGTCTGGTATAAACACATTTTGTACTCCATAAACTCAAATGATTAATGTTGACACTATTTCTGACTGGTACCAGCCCTTGGACGAGTTGTGGTCTGGTCGCTCCTTCTAAGCTAAGCCTCAATATGGGGCTCCTCTTTTGTGGGGGGCTTCTGGCGGACGGCCTGTTCCAACGGAAAAATGCTGTCTTTGTGCTCTGCTGATCATACGCGTTGTAGTGGCGCACACTATGTGGCGGATTAAGTGTAGCGCGTCTCTGCATGTCTATTCTAGGCACTCCGTTTTTGGCCTGCTTTGGGGAGCCCCCAGGACTGCCCACGCAACCAGTGGTACGGCGGCAGTACTCCGCATTTCTGTTCATTTTCAGGTGACGCGGCCTCTACTACAGCTCCCATGTGCAGATATTGTACCCATTCATCTAACCAATGTCTCTGGGGCTGATGGTCTATTTGGCTGTTTGGCCGCCTGATTGAGAAACCCTGAATTAGACTTTTATGTTGGGAACACAACCCATTAAGGTTGAACACTCAGGGATGTGCATATGTTACCCACACAACTATCAGAATACGGGTAGACAGGTACAAGCTTACCTTCATCATACGCTGTCACATTATGATGCAGATTGATCAAATTTGCTATCAGTCCACTATTTTAAGTGTTTAATGCCTGCAGTCAATGTGCCAATTCTTCATCATATTTTGTGCAATTCTGTGTATACATCAAGCTGTTGTCTCTTCAACAATTGACATTGGTATGTATGTGTAAGAGACTATGCACGCATGTTAACCAGTCTTTTTTTTTTGAGTTGCTAAATTTCATGGCTCCAGGATTTCAATATGGATACATGTACAATTTTTGGCAGAAACAAACCAAGGTGACAAGGCCTATGTCACGTAAAAGGATGATATGTACACTACAGCAATAAACAACAAAACTGACTGCTGCCGTAAATGCCGGTCCGCCTGAAAGAGTTGTTTCTATGAAAAATTAGTAGGGCAAGTGTCATCATGAAAGCAGCTGCCATTAGCTGAAGATATAATACATGGCTGATTGGATCAGCTATATTTGAACCGCTTTTTTGCTCGATAGCAGTGTGGAAAGCTCTTCTTTAGGTGGTAGTTCCATTGAGTCATTAGCTTCTGATGTATTCATTGGTCGTTTCCTCATGTCAAGCATGTTCACCTATATTTGGGTTTATATAACACAAAAATATTTCTGTCATTTGATATTTTAATGGATACATCCATGTGTCATACAATATTTGACTAGTTGCCCTGCAACAATTTGCACAGGGAGGGAAATAAGTTTTTAAAGTTCTCCACCACTTTCCACCTGTGGGTCAAATATCCCGTTTTATGGGAAGCTTTTTCCCTGCATTGGTATCGTGTCATCGTCGCATGGCCTCCCAGACAGCAGAACACATGGATCATGCGCACATACGTTTTTTCTATTGCATCATGACCAAAAAATGACAAATTGGCATTTTGGAGGCCGCCTGAGCAAGCAACTTTGAAAAGTGTTTGCTACTCTTTGACCTTGGCATGGGAAAATTAGTTGAGAACCCTTTCATAATGTTAAGTCTTTCAATGGGTAGTATGTGCATTATTATATTAATATGAATTGTTGATGTGCTATCTACTTTGGTCTATGTTTTTCGCACGAAGGGTCTTTATATAGTGTATGGTGGAATTGTAGAGATTATATGTTTGTGTTTTTTGAAGGTCTGGAAATTATTTATCAATAAAAAAAATTCACGTAGTATACTTGGTGTTGAGCAGATTTACTTAACAGTTTCTAAAATTGATCATACTAATTTGAGCGGATGTATAATTGAGTTTAATTGCTGTTTCGTCAATTGTTCCTTGTAAGCCCGATTTAGTAGTAACATACCAGCATGTGTCAATAAATGTTAAATTCCAAACAAAAATATTAAAAATTAAACTAACTTCAGTTCATGCATGATTTAAACCTATTTAAAAATACATGTCCCTAATGCATTCACTATTGGTTTTTATACCGGCGGCGCCAAAAATAATCACTTTGAATACTGGGGCGATTTTTTGACACACACTGTATAAGTTGTTAACTTGAATTTGGATAGTTCAAAACATGGTTTATGCATCAATAAAAGCAATATTGTTATATCACAATTATATTATTCGGTCATATATAACTTTGTAATTAATAACAGCATCAAATGTCTCAAAGGGTACAATATCAAATACTACTTCCGGGTAAATCTCGGGGATCGGCTAAAGAGAATCGGAAGACACATCTTTTAAGGGACATAATGCATGAAAAAAAAACAATGACATAGATGAAAAGGACCGCATCTACTGAATCACTTCGCACGAGTTTTTGGATGTTTAGGGCATTCTGTAAAAACAGATAAAAGACAGAAGAGTTCGGCAGGGGGGAGGTGGCAGTTTGTGCATATTTCTGGAACAAGGATACCGACATTACTTTATAGTGAAGTCGTAAGTCATATATTTTCACAAGATCTGTGCCCCTTTCATGAGAAACGCATGACCGGGGGGGGGGGTTGCACAAAATTTCCTATAGGTATGTAAAGAAATTTCAGAAGGGGTGCCCAAAATTCGACACAATAATGACGTCATAGGCCACAGCCCCTTACTTTTTCTACATAATTTCTGTAGTAAGTTAAAAAATTACTTTCAATCATAATTCATATCAAGTTTGGTATCTCAAATTAAAGCTTGAGACATGGAGAGTGAGTGTTAAAATGTATCTAAATTATTTGACTATTTGGTAATGGCAGCAGGGTCATTTGGGGTGTCATTAAAACGGTCATTACCCTTAAACAATTTTTTTCTTTTTCCATTTCCTTTTCGTTTATTCCCGCTTTTTTGTTTTGTCTTCTCCCTCGCCTCTTTTTAAGTCTTTGTGTAAAGTGTCAGAAATTCAAAATGTGATATCCCATTGTTCACCTCCTATGGGGTATGTTGAGAAAATTGCATGTGAGAAGCACCACGACTACTTTAGCTGTGCAAAATAATTGTTCCATAACCCCGGCCCCTGATTATTAGATGACACAGCAGTAATCGTAACCTTGAGTTCATGTATAAATTGGTCATTTAAATTATACATATTAATAATTACTTGGGGCGATTCCTTCAGTTATTGATAGGCCAGTCAAAGTAGTAAACATAACGACTTTATGATACGAATTGGCAACATATTCTGCTTATCCATGATATTGTATTGGGAAAACCTTTAAGAACAACAGATCAAATAGTTTAATAAAATCAAAGTAGGAGAATTGTATGGGGGCAAGGTTTATACAGGTCAACATATTGATATGGTCGAACTGGAGCCAAAAAGCCTATGTTCATCGCGCCTTTCAGGATTAGAAATTGTATAGTTTCGCCTTCTGGAAGTAGTACTTTATGCTGTGTTTTTTTTTGCAAGGTCACAATGGGGAAAATTATTAGATTTCTCCCATGTGTTATAAATACTGATGTCAAATGTTCGTCTAGCTGTCAATAGGAGCCTAAAATATACAGGTTGGCACCTATATATCGATTGATATTTTGTTGCCTATTAGAAATGGCATAATTGTGACTGGGGCTATGTGAGGCCACTAACTATAACTCTAATTTCTCTATTGAACTGTCAAAGCACGATCTATATTCAATTTAGTAGGTATCTAGTGTGACCAAATAACCAATTTTAAAATCGGGGCAGATTGGGCAAATGACACATTTTCATCGCGCAGGATGAGTGCTGTGACACTGTTTTATGTGCCTATTGTAATAAAACTATGATCACATGATCTGCGACTAAACCTTATTAATCTAACAATGTTACTACATCTGTTGTTCTTTACCACCTCGTCTACAACTTGACGGCCCATTATTCCTACCGTTCTATTCCACAGTGTCGATTTGGTTTAATTTAGTATTCTTCCCACCGAGTCGTTAAGGGTTCTTAGTCGTATCTCTTGTCCGCGTCAGCTATCCGTTTATATCGCTTACAGGGCCAGTCGCATCGCGGGCGTCCCTGACTCGTAGTTTGACCAGCCCTATTTATTGTGCGCCGTCAAACGTGCATATCTTTGTCTACAATACCACATGACAATGTGTTTGCTTCTGTCGCGTGGGGCATGTACAGAAGCTTGTCCATATACTAGTCCCTGTGTGACATCAAGAGCGAAGCGGCAAATCGAAGTCCTTCATATGAAAATCACAGCTTTGTTTTAAAATGCCGGATGCGGAATTTTGTTATACACAGAATCCTATGCACTGTATATGACACATAAATGTTTTACTAGGCATCAAAAGCGAAAAATCTCCGATTCATCTGCAAACTTTGGAATTGAGCATCTAGGTTGACTATCTTATGTTTCTAATTTATTATTTGTAATTAATAGATTAAACAAATTATATTCAAAATCTCTGAGTCAGAAACTTTTTAAACACCAAAACTATAAGCCCCCCCCTCCGCCACGTTATATCTTGGCGGTTTGTTGGTACCTCTCTGTGTGAAAAGCTGCTGTTTGAGTGGAAGTTTAATACTACGTACGTAAAGCATGAAATATTGGCTTGCAGTAGATTTTTACAATAGTCACTACATGTGAATGTTGGTAACGCAGTTGATGTTGCCCGATTTTCAGCAGTCGGCAGTCAGTGGGACAAGGGAGCTTGGGAACTAGGCTAACATATGTCTTCAAAATCATGTCAAATTGCGCATTGCATTCCATCGTAAATTGTGCCTTCAAACCACAACAACATAATACAATTTTTAAAAAATAATAATAAATATTAAAATTTAATATTTTTAAAAATGTAATAACATTTTTAAAAGTCAATAGCTTTGAGTTTTTCTAAAGATCAAAAATTCAATCAATCATCAATTATTTCACTATGGCAAGGCAAGCAACTATATGGGCAAAGTTATGATGTATAAGCATGTCCGGTGTTTATTTAATAAGTATACCAACGAAGTCGGGTAAACGGCAACAGAGCATATGATCATGATGAAGTTAAGGTAAAGGTCATTCAATCAAATTAAAAAATATATATAATTATATCCCAAGTTAAAAAATAAATAATAGTAGTAATACAAAAAAGAGACGTACATCAAGAAGATGGTCAAACATAAGAAAAGTCAATCCAGGCTGGTATGTTCCTGTCCACAACCGCTTGTATTATTTGTTCAAGAATTGATGCTAGAAATTTGTATTAATGAACACAATGACGTTGGATAAAAATGAGGAGGGTGTCAGGAGTTCTACAAGAAACCCAGATATTGGGTAGGACTCCTCTTGGTAAAAGGGCCCTTGTAAAATTGAGCCTTAATACTTTTGACCTGCCACTTTACCGAAACTGCTACATGAGTACCTAAAAAAACCACAAACTAGTTCCGCAGAATACTTTCCACTAAAAAGGGAGAATTCAGGCATTTCTTTCCTATGTTCAAACTGCAGAAAATCACGTCCAGGAACTCTGTACATAATGAATGAATCTCAAAGAAAAAGGTCTTAAAACTGAACAACAAAAAAAAAAAAACAACTGAAAAGCAGATTTTGAGAGTTTTCTTGGTGACTGTCTACAGCGAGGTTATTAAAACAAGAACACACTGCTTGCCTCCACATAGAAATGCCTCTGGCTGTGAATAAAAAAAAAACGATGATTGGCAACATCTGATGATCTTGTTGGATTGCCCGAATTCTTGTATAGAAGCCCTAGGTATTGGCCGTGTTTGAAACTCTACTTCATTCTGAAAGGCTGGGCACATACAAGGGACCCTGCGGCAACCATCCAAGTCTCAGCACATTTATACTTGGGCCGCGTCAAAGCTTGAACTGAATGCTTTGTCAACGCTCACCAATACTTTTGATGGGATACTTATTCTAGATTTGAATCTGTAAATCCTTGTCAAGGCGGTCCTTAATTATTACACCACTGATGTATGTGGCATGCTAGATCTGTAAAGTCTGCAGGGATGTTAAGGCTCTTCACTGTTTACAGAATGTAAACATCCAAATTGTGTTTTCAACTCGTGCTCAAGTGATTTCATAGTAAAAAAAAAAAAAAAAGGGGCCGCTTTTCAATTATGGTGCACCCAAATTTTTTTTTTTTTTTTTCATGCCATATTATGTCCCTTTGTGGGCGGGCGCATTCAATTCTCTTCGCCTGTGCAGGTGGTGCAGCGTTTGTGCACGGCAATAAACTCGGTGATTTTTTACTTTTCATGCCAATGGCTGGTTTGTTAACGTGATCAATCTGTATTACTTTTTTCATTAATTAACTCCTTAACACGGCCGAGTAGGCATGAGAGCCGACGAAAACCTGTGGTACCTGTCGAAAATGTTTTTCGTTGCCTCTGGGCGCTAGTCAACAACCTATTTTTTGTGCGCGCACTGACTGCGCATTGCGCCATCCTTGCAATCTGGGTCCGTGCTTATCCGGAAAATTACGCGATGTTTCTCGTTGGCACTTGATTATCTGGGCGTCTTCCCGGAAAATGACGCGATGTTTTTTCGTTGCATTGGGCCGTCTTCGCGGGAAAATGACGCGATGTTTTCGTTCATCTGGGCCGTTATTGATGGAAATGATGGATGCTTTTTCCTGCATTTCCGGACAGTTTGCGCGCAGTAAGGGCTCGATGCCCATTCATTCAGGGCGGGTGACACTGTGTAGTCAAATGCTCCATAGACAATTTCGATTTCGGCATGTGAATAGTCGCACATTTTCGATACACCTCTTTGTTAATTACTTGCATAAACGTATTCATGACTAACGCGAGCATGACGTACATAATACGCCACGCTGACTATATGTAGCCGTATAGCGCCACTTCAGCGACTGGCGAACATATAAGCTATACAAAATTCATGCAAATCAGTGTGCAGTACGCAATCGCATTATTTATTTATTTATTTAGCCCTGATTTTTATTGCATATCGCAGGTCGGCGATTTTCTCGTGGCATTCTGGGACGATCTCGGTAAATGGCGCGATGTTTTTCGTTAGATCTGGCGCTTCTTCCGTGAAAATAGACGGCGCTGTTTTTCGTTGCATTGGCGCGTCTCGCGGGAAAATGGACGGGGCGATGTTTTCGTGCAATTCTGGAGCCGTTATTGACTTTACGTCTACTTATTGCGTGTGCCGGATAAAAGCGGCGGACGAGATGCTAATGAAACGCAATTTCTTTGGCTCTCGTTGCATCTGGCCGTTAAAAATAAAAAAAATAAAATAGATTGCCTTTCGATGCATTTGGGCCGTCGAGCCGCAAAACGACCCAGGTCGGGTCAGGGTTAGGGTTAATAATCTTCAGAGTGCCTAAACAGCTAAGTCGCAGAAAATAATGTTCTACTTTTGGTAGATGGTGGAACCATGGGAAAATAACACAATTTTGGTTCACGTGTGTGACTCATTGGGGGGGGGGGATGTCTGTTTTGATTTTTTTTTTTTTTTTTTTTTTTTTTTTTATCTTTTGGGTTTACTCTTGGGTTGGGGGGGGGTTTTTTTTTTTTGGGGGAGGGGGGCGGGGGTCTGTGCCCGATGGGCATCAACATGACAAAATTACCAATTCCAGTGAAAGTGGATAATAGTTTTGGTGAGGCTTAGACTCAAGTTATTTAGAATGTAAAAAGGAATTCAATGAGTTAGGTGGACTAAAACAGGTACATTGGTGAAAGTAAAAATCACCGGTTTTTGTCAGGCAAACGGACGCGAAGAATGCACCTTAAGGTCTGTCATACCGTGCTGCTGGGGGGGGCATGAGTGGATATCAATGCCTTGTCTGCTGGCAACTCACACACCGGGCAAGTCCTCGTTAAATGAATTTAACTTTTTTAAAGTACTGTGATGCATTTGTTCAGTAAAGACTGCAGTTGGAGCAACGGGAAGGGGGGCGATTCTCGCACAAACAGGCATGCAGTGAAAGTATGAGTAAACTTTATCTTTTTTTGGTAGCTGTAAATTTATCATTTTGCCGATTTTTCTGGTATTAAAGATGCATTTTGTGATACGCTAAGCAACTCTGTTTTTTTTAGGGTTCATTATATATTGGAAAAAAAGGTTACTTCGAAAATGTAACTTGATTCTGACCTTTGCTATTTTGATGTTATGGGCAGTGAGCATGTATATATAACATTACCCATAAGCCACTTTGTTGTAATTTCATGGCAGGCAGTCCTACATCGGCAGATGGCTAAAAAATCCAACTTTTATAGCCAAGTCGGGTCTACGAGATGCTGTGGATGCACGAAATGCCCTTAAAGATTGATGCAGTATGCTGTGATGGTGTTTCATAATATATGCAATCATACAATGTACCCCTATACATGTGTCCCTATCTCCATCACGGTGCATTAATAGACACAAGACATTCGCAGAAAGTGGGCTCCAAATTCTTTGCATATTTAAATGTTCAACCGAAAGATGATAATTTAGTATTTTCAACAGAAATCAAACGCATATGGGACAATTACGGTAGGGCAGGCAAGTTCAAAACAGAGTCAGTTTTGGGTTTCTTTTTTTTTAATGTTTGTGCCAATAAACGCTTCAAAACTTTCTGCATAGGCTGTTGCTACAACTGGAGAAAGTGGCAAAATGAGAGAATTGGTCAATAAATGTTCCTCATGTCACTTTACAGCATTTTGGTATGGTGGTACACATATTATAATGCAATAAAGATCGTAAAATATTTGTAACAGTACTGAGCACAGTCTTATATAAGAGTCGATTATTAACAATATCAGAAAATAATTTATATAAAATTAATTTATTTTGTATTTACACAGTATATATAATTGTATTGGTATTTTTCTGCTGATACATAGAGTAAAGCGTATAGTTTGTGTATATAAAAAAAAAATAGTGGTACTGGTATTTCATTCAATGTAACATTTTATTATTATTGAGTACTGCATGTTCCAATCTGCACTAGTGGAGAATGTTAACAGTTTGTATCTGCTCTGGTTAGCACCAGAGTTATGAATGAGCTTAAGACTCCAGACACTGAAGTTTTCGCGCCTACTCAAAATGGAATACTTCTCCTCCACTCATGCATAGCTTCTAACAAAGGTGCTTATTTTAATCATATGTGAGCTTGACAGAATAAATTGATAAATCAATATTTTAACATGACCAAAAGAGTTAAATCTCCAGGAGCAGTTTATTTTGGGGATTTGGGAGCACAATCAGTTGACAAAATCTCAATTATGCATTACAAGTAACTGGGGTTTTCTATTTCAAATTACACCTTTTTAATGAGCTGAATGCTGCCATGTTTTAATCTTTCACAGCTTGTATATTACTGATTTTAAAAAGCCACTACCCGATCCTCGGCCCCTATCTAATCTTAGAAACCTTGTATTTTCCTCATTTCATGTGCAAATTATTTGGCAATAGTTCCATATGTACCCCCTTGAAAGTTGTACATGTAACAATTTTTTTTTTTATTTTGGCCTTAGGGTTAGCGGTTTTGTTAATGTAGGCCATAAATAATTATAATTTGTTTCCTGCAGAATTTTAAAGGTGGGGTACATATGGAACTCTTTCCGACACACTTTTCTGAGTCATATTCTGACCTGCATTTTTAATTAAAATGTCATTAGAACTCAGCATACAGTTTCTGAGATATGATCATTTTAGTGTTGCTCATAACATTGAAATACAAATTAAATTGAAGGCTATTATTAGAAATTTATACAGGGTGTCCCAAAAAAGGTGGTGCAAGCAGATAAACTCCGATTTCTCAAAAACTGCTAAAGCTGTGAATTTCATTTGCATGGAGGATATTAATAATCCTCTTTTGTATAAATTGTGCAAATCCCATGACAATCCGCCCACGCAAGCTAAAGATATAACAGATTATTAAAGGGCATCTGTTTTTCATCCATTCCAATGGGATTTACACAGTTAACATCATTTGTCCGTTCTGCTGTCGGGTGAGTGATTTCTAACACATTGATTGTACTGCTGTATTCATGGCATACCACTTATTATTAACAACTGAGGAAAACAAAATGCACACGATATTAGTTTCATAGATTGATTAAATAGCAAATAGGCATTAAAAATAATAAAACGCGCTATGATTAAGCCTACAGATGTATTCTTAACAATTATGATCAGCACAAATCAAAACTTTGACTTATGTTATATCTTTTGTTATCTCTACCTGTGCAGTTTTCGTTATAAATAGCATTTCTGCTAAATATATAAACTTGTAAACTAAGTGGGCACATAATGTTGGAATGTCATAATCAAATTTCTTTTTACAAGAAAAGAAATTAAAATTAGCTTAGTGACATGAAAGTCCTTTGCTCGGCAGTAACCTGTTTGCCTGGTAACTTTTACCAGATGACCCAAATGTGTAATGACACAACGACACAATTTTTTGACGTTTCTCATCTTTGTGAAGGTTTTATAATTATTACACAATTAATGGAAGAATATACCATTCATTTTCATTGAACTAAGCTAAGAGGATTCCATCTGTCATTTATTGATTAATATCGCTACTTTAACAATTGACTTGAAACTAACATTTCATAAATACCCATGCACTTTCTTAAAATCTGTTCAATTAACATGCTTTACCCCCAAGAAACCCCTTTAGAATAAGTATTGTCAGCTTAAAGTTGTTATTATTAGATATTATGTAAAATATTTGTTCAGACACAGCACTGTAGTAATTTAGTAGCATATCGCCTTCAGAATCTTAGGCTATCATTTAGTCAATGTACACGATTGAGCGACGAATCTATCTGATATACCGATAATCACTAACTGTGTAAATCCCATTGGAATGGATGAAAAACAGATAGTCTTTAATATTTGTTGATATCTCTGGTTTGCGTGGGCGGATTGTCATGGGATTTGCACAAACTATACAAAGAGTATAATTGATATCCTCCATGAAAATGAAATGCACAGCTTCAGCACTTTTTGAGAAATCAGAGTTTATCTGCTTGCACCACTTTTATTGGGACACCCTGTATAATATTGAATAGCTTTGATTATGATGCAAGAATATATTGTACGAGCTAGAAAAAAATGTTGTACGAGTTGAAGACGAGTACAATATTTTTCTAGCGAGTGCAATATATTCTTGTATCATACGAAAAAAAAGCCATTCAATATTATTATTTAAATATCAGGCTGACTCAAACCAAACCTTGCATTGACAGTGTTGTAGTCCAACTGGCGAATCTTAATCAACATGACCAAACACCCCAGTCTGAATGAAACTGCTTCAATAATGGCGTTCTCGCTGAAAATGCCTGGATGCGATACAATATTTAAAAAAATATTGTATTGCATCTGGGGACTTTTACCAAAAAAGATTTCTTTGTACCACTCGGATAAAAAATAAAGTATGAAAACAATCATACCTGCTCTGTAAATCAGGCAAGTCAACTTCACTGAAAATAGGTTTGAGTTTGCATGCCAGGATAAATATTCATCAACAATGATGATGAGATGTTTCTATTTTTCTACTCTATTGAGTGAGTGAGTATTAAAATTTAACAACAACTCAACACAATTTCTACTCTATTGAGAATAATATCAACCACACTATACTCTGGCTCATAATTTTGGACAGTTTGGAACATACGCCTGCTTCCCCGAAAAACGGTGCGGTACCATGTTGCACGCAATGATCAACACCTGTGCTTAACTCCAAGAATTTATAAGCCAGAGTATATGGCCTTATGTATTAAATACACTGCAGTACTGATTATTGCACAAAGTTTAGGGCCCCTTCTCAAGACCACTGTTGGATTTCAAATTGACCATGATGTCACTGCATATTCTGACATAAAATGTAGCTGCTATTTGGAGTCGCAGGCATATAACTTTGCAATTAAAGGTGCAATGAGGAATTTCAAAGTCGTCCATAGGTTCATGTATATGAAGTGATTTCATATAGATTAGACATGCCGATAGATTCCCTACCTGAAAACAACAGGTATTTTTTTAGCTTATATGGCCCGATTTAGGATATGAAGTTTTCATCGAAGATTGGCTTCACTTCAAAACCCCATTGTAAATTTTAGCGCCGATATTTTGATGTGGAGAAGCTAAAACGTGATTTTGTAGACAATTAGAGTACTGTGAAAAATTAATATTGGTCGACCAAATTGGGAAACATTTTCGCTCAAACTTCCAAAGCAAATAGCCTTTGGCGCTAAGATTTCAAAGGGTAAAGAGAAAATAGTAAGCTTTCTTTTGATACCAAATATTGACCACTTACGGCAAATATGTGCGTCTGGGGACGGGCTATTAGCGATTCGACCATGGACCTTTAAACGATAACTTATTTTGCCACAAATTTTGTAATTGAAATATTCGTTTGCGCATATTGTGGTGGGAAAAAAATTCAAACAGCCAGGGTTTTTTTTGCCTAATCGCATAAAGAAGCATTTTGGTTGGCACTATTCAAAATTTGTTGTGCGCCCTTGTACTGGGAGAACTTTTTAATTTTTCTTTCAGCAATAAAATGCGTTATGATCTCTATTGCAAATTTAATGGAAAAAAGTTCTTTGGGAAAGGGGATTTATTTGGGGGGCGAATTGGGCTGTCATAAAATTGTTTTTTACACCCCCGTTTTGACTTTGTACAACCGATTTTCAGTTTCTGTTACGTGTTAAACTAGAGTTTGGAAAAAAATTCAAATGGGCAAAGTGGTTTCAGGGGGTCCACATGAGCCCCCTTATACACAATGGGATGCACAAGACCCTTATACATTTTAAGTGTTAAAGCATCTGTCTCATTGGATAACTGTCTACTATCCACATCTGATCATCAAAGAAACGTGCCTCATAGTATCATATTGGGATCATCCAGTTTGTGCATCGTTAGGATCACCATATCATATCGCCCTCGTCTCGCGTGTTCTTCAAAGATATGTGTATTCCTTGTAATCATCCTGGATTTGCCCATCATTGCGCATGTGATTCAAACACCAATTTCCGTAAGGCAAAAGAAAAAAAGAAAATCCGTTCTAAGGGCATTGACTGACCACCAGTCAGTGGGTTAGTAGTAAAAAACATTTTCTACTGTAAATTTGAAGCGGTGTGTTGAAGGGTTCTTTTTAAGAGGATCTTCTTTTTTGGTAATTTGGTTATGACAAAATGTAGCATTTCATTGATTGAGAATTGGACATCCAGGTAGAAAAATTTAAAAAAAAAAAAAAAAAAAAAAAAAAAAAAAAAAAAGTTTTCCCTTTAAGGTTAATTTGAACATACCTCTTTCGGTAGTGTTCTACTTCAGCTGGTAAAACCTTGCCATCTAAATTCTGATCCAAGGCATTAAAGATCTGTAAACAGAGGGCAGAAAAATATGATACAAATTAAAGGGTTGCTCTTTGGCGATTGTGAGTGCATCTTTTAAAACCCAATTAAGAAAACTCAGAGGCCAGGACTTCAGTGTTCCTAAGTACATGTACATGGTTTTTTTTTGTGTGTGTGGAGCTCTCATGAAAACATTAATTGAAAGCCTTTTCAAAATCAAAATAAAATGTTCAACAGGCTTGACTCGACAGTTGCCACTTAAGGTCCATGCAAAGCCCACATGGTTTATGTTAAAATTAAAGCTAAAAATATAAGGGACAGATAATGCAAGTTGTTTATAGTTTTTCATATTCAGTAAGAAGGTTCAGGCGATAAGACACATCAAACAAAAGCACCCAAAAAAAAGTTGAAAAATCCAAACGGTGCAGGATGACGTGGCGTGTGTGGAGTATCACCATTTTAAGTAGGTTGCAGCAGTAATGAAGTTGTACAGTATGCAGCATTTAAAATTATATTCTAAATCATTGCATTTGTTACAATTTACGTGCGTATTTCTGATGTGGTTTATTGGTTAAAATGCAGTAAAAATAAAGTTCACAACCGAAAAGCGCATTGTCCGGCGAATCTATTTTAATTGATGCAAATAACTGAGGAAAATGTACACAAAGTGGTGTTGCTAAAATTTCTGACTACCAGTCATGAAAACTGGGTCGAAGACATTTGAAATACAGTAAAAAGGTTAGCATTAATATCATCAAGACCCATTATTAATTAAAAGAGGATACAGTCATAGATGATACTTCTCAATAAAAAGGGATTCAATAGTGATGTGTGCCAAAACATGCTGTTGGGTGGTTCTAGATGAGACAATGACCGCGAGAGATGCCGGGAGAGTATGGAACTTGTGGCCGAGATTTGAGGGATAGATGAATGTCACAACGCCGCCGCGGCACTGCGTACTAAAACTACATTTATATAGCTTCAGACAAACAGAAAACAATGAAAGTTGGCATAACAAGGCGAACTCGTATTGAACCGATGGTAAAATTATGTCCCGCGAATCGCGATTCCTTTGGAATGTGTCAATAAATGCCCAAAATAAAAAAATTGCACATCCGATGTACCGTTCAGGAAACATTAATTGCGCATATTTAATTAGCTCCTGGCCCAGCTAAACGCAAACTAATCGCAATATCATGTTCCCACAAAAGATGTATGCTTTAGCGAAGGAATTTTGCAATCCGATGTACCCGTTTCAGCGAAACAATAATTGCGCATATTTAATTAGCCATTTGCATAATCTAAGCCGCATATATATCAGCACTGTCAAAGTGCGAAAACAAGTGCATGCCAAAGTAACGTCATGTGGCAAAAGAATTGCATATCTGATGTACTGGTTCAGTGACACATTCATTATGAATATTAATTAGCTCATTTGCATCTCTAAGCCGCATATATCATGCACTTTTATAGTGCGGAAAAAATGCATGCCAAGATATTCTTGGCAAAGAATTTTGACATATTAATGTACCGTTCAAGTTGTACATATCATGCATATGTATTAGCTTCATTTGCATACCTACACCGGTCTATATCACGCACTTTCCAATAGCAGAAATGGATGCATCCCGTGATGCACTTTCAGGAAGCGGAGGAAAATTTTGTGTGACCGATATAGTGTTAAGATAAGAACAGGGTTAACATTTTTATCCGGAATTCCAGGGTTAACATTTTTTTACAGACATACGGACATCGGACATAAGACATACGGAAGGACGGAGCCCATTTCATGGTCCCCGTTCCGAACCTTCGTCGGCGGGGACAATTAAGCAGGGTTGCTGGTGAATCAAGAGAGATAGATGGTGGATTTCTGGTTGTGGGATCAGAACTTGGGACGATATTGGTGCGTGAAACAGTCCACCAATGAATGCGCCCGACGCCGATGTAGCGAAAAGGAGACTGCCCTGGCCGGGGCCGTAACGCATGATAACGGTCACGTTACCTATTAGAGCTTTAAACCAGGCTTAAGAGTAACTTGGTCAATTTAAAAGTTATTGTAAAAGTATTTACTTGCGGTCCGAGCTTTCTATATATGTGGGTAGCTACCAGTTCTTTAGAACGATGTGTAGACAGGTGTAAGCACGCGGGATAGATAGAACCTGTATTATGATACCAAAGCCCAGAGACCGGGACCGCGCCCAAGCCCCAGGGATACACGGCTTAGCTGCTTCAAGCTTTGCCTGGTACTTCACTGGGTGAAAGTAGCAGAAAAGTGGTAGGAAAAATCCAAATTATCGATGTTGTAGAATGATTTTATAATGAGTCACATAGTTTAGAGCAATAAGTGCATATGTACTAGACTGATTAATTGCCTGGCAGTTGTACATATATTAGGTTGATTAGGCAAAAGCTCGAGAGATTGGGAATAGAGAATGCATGAAGTCGTTGCAACCTTTCGCGTCTTATCGCCTGTCAAATTCTCAAGAAACGCGAATGTCGAGATGTCTTAACTCCTTGTGCTTGGTAATATTTATTGAGTGTGTACATTTCTCATTGAGTGGTGGCAATTGATATAATTAAATCAATATGTTGTAAAATGAGAGAAAACTTGGCAGGGTTTGCATGCCGTTGCCAGCTTTTGGACCGGTGCAATGACATTGTATGTAACATCAGGGTCTTTTTGTTCAAGCTGATACCTCTATGACGTCATTATCAATGCGCCAATTTCATGTGTTCGTGAACTCAGTGAAAAGATAGGCCAAAGTACAACTTTAACTTATAAAAGGAAGTGTTGAGGATTAATTTGCTGCGATTTTAACTTAAATAGCGTCTATGGTCATGAAGAAATGAATAAATTAAACAATCATATAGTAATTGGGCTTGATGTGAGGCTTTAACCACTTTTCAAGTTAGTTCACACGGTTGTTTTAGACTCACGCAGTAAGCTTGACAGCACAGGGACATAACAACGACCATAATGCAGTGGCAACCAGCAACCTCGGGGCTAGTCGATGACGTATGGAAATGGAGTGCCAGAGTTGATCTTGTACTTTCAAGCAAGACTCAAAGAAGCGGAGATGTGTACTCTAACTGTTGATATTTTATTTTGAAAAACAAAATGATTTCCAAAGGAGCACCCAAGGGTGCAATCTATTTGATAAGTCACTGCAACTCACAAGTTGTTTATTTCTGGAGATATCACTGAGCCAAAGGAGGCACTTTAGAAAAATTGGATGGGACAGCTGGCATTAATGCAAAAATCGGGCTTCAGTTTTTTAGAGGACACCGATATGCAACATCTCTCAATGCACCTTAAAGGCGACTCCGAGATTCGAAATATAATTCTTCAGTGTACTATGTACAAATAGTCACGAGAACTAAAAGGTAGTCCCCTATCACATGATTTCAAACGTTGAGATGAATTTGATGTTTCGTTTGATAGTAAATACATTTAGTATAGTATAAAAGTATCATAGGATACTGCAAACTAAATTTCGGATCCGGAATTTATTACAAAGTTGTGATTTTAGGATGAAGACGTTGATGTGAGCTTAGCTATCTTCACAAAGTGATTTAATGGACCAGCTTTATGTATTATGCAAAAACAAAATTTTGATAGAAAATTGAGCTCATCCGGGAAAATATATGAGCACGATTAAACAGCCAATTTTCGGCATGTGGCAGGCAGGGCGAAAAAGTATCCAAGACAACGGTCAGAGCAATATTTCGATAGATCAAAGTCGCAGGTAATAATTCATTTGTCCGAAGATGGGGGTTGTGGTGAGAGCAAAGGTATTTACCTTACATCTATCGAAAATTGACACTCTGTAAACAGGGTAAACGCTCCCCGCACCCCCATTCAATGTTGGGAAATGTCACTGTCTGTTCAGTTTTGCCAAATGTATCAACATGATTGGGGGGGCAGGGGCGGCGAGTATGCATCATTTTACGTCCTCAAATCAAAGCAATAGCCTTCGTAGGTCATTCACAATTCAAGCGCGGATTGGGACTTCAGTAGGCAGCGGTTGAAGAACTTTTTTTGAGATTGAGCTATAACAAAGGGGATGCAGTTGTAACTGTTTGCAAGCAGTCTCTTTGATGTGATGGATAACATGAGTATATTTCCTATCATCACAATCCTTTCTATATAAAGTACACAAGATATCAAGTCATCATATTTCAGTGAGATGTTGTGAGTCATATAGATTAGAGAATCAATAGATTCCCTACATTTATTTGGCTGCAGAAAATAACTTAAAAGAAAAAACAAAGGGTGCATGTGTATTGTTTAATATGTGATATGATCTGGGGGGAAAACCTGCAAATGTCGCATATATACAGTTGAAAAAAATAAAGAAAATATCTTAAAATATGGTGTGTTGATACTTATTTTTGTTCAGATTGGTAAGGCATAAAAACTTTGATATGTGGATCATAAGACGAAAGAAGTAAAAAGTGTATGGAAACTTTATATTAACTGCAAGATAGTAAAAATAAAATAAATTTTCACCATGTGCGGGTTTTCCCAGATCGCCTCACATATTTCAATAGAAAACAGGCTGAATTTCGTAGTGCTCTATAGGAAATGAAAATCAAATTTTGTACCAAAGAAACAGTTCTCAGCTTAATCCTTTCAGCTAGGAGTTTTTACTAGAAACAATTTAGACCAGTGCAAAAATCAAAATTTTCACATTTTAGGGACACCTGTTATTTGAAAATCTTTCCTTGCACCTTTAAAAGCTCTCCAACTTTGAAAGAAGCAGTACTACCTGATCACTGGGTCTGTGTCTTCATTCCTAAGAATAGAATAATAGTCCTCTCAATGTAGAGGGTACCTCCTTGAGTAGCTCGCACAGGGAAATGAGATCTGTGACAAGAGAGAAATATCAAGAGGATTAAGACAAAAACATCTTAGTGTTTTAGAGACAGAGCGGGAGATTTTGCTTGATGCCCGGGCCTGATGGCATCTACATTTGATAAATATGGGAAAAATTGATATGAAGTGTTATAGGTGATACACCAGGGCTGCTGTAAGATAAAAAATCTTGAGGGACTACTTTCTTGCATGATTGAAAAAAAACTGCTTAAATGTCTGAAAATGGACTAGTTAGATATAGTGATGGAATTTCATGATTGACTGGTCGATGGTATGTTTTCTATAATAATTGGTATTTCGTAAAGTTTGAGGCAATTTACTCCAGCTCATCAAATTCACATCGATTTGCCATCTATCGAAGCAACTAGAAATCTTGTGCTGGGCGCAGCTGATGTTGCGAGTTGTGTTCGTAAACGATTAGATTTCTGGTCACAATATGTTCAAACTTGGTTAGTTGGTGATTTAGCTTGTACTTTGGTGTGATCTTGTTGTATTTCCTCTATGAGTTTAAATGTAAAGAAAACATGCTATACAAGTTGCCATTTTGCCCATAGACTATGTGTACAAGTGAGTAGTGGTGTAAACCCTATAGTATGAGAATATCGCCATGTTCGTTAGATAATAGAATAATTACAAAAATGAAATTTTGGTATATGAATACATATGTCACAAAAAAGGTACATCAGCAAAATAGCATGTTCGAACCTGTCATATCTTTTTAACTGTAAGACTATTTATTGCCTTTAGTGTTTTCTTTAAACATGCTGATGTAATGAAGTATTGAATTTCGGCTTTTGGTCCACATTGAAAGATAAATTAAGGTTGCAATGATAATGCAGTGCTTTACAATGAAAAATAACAGTGGATACCTGGAAAAGAGCATGGGTTGTAAAAACAAGAGCCTGAGGAACATCTGAGATTGCAGAACACCTCTGCAACATGCCATAATTTCAACTGATAAACAGGATTGGGGCATTTTTGATACCAGGTTCAGTGTTAGGTTTCCCTTTGTTGATTCTGGTAGGTCAGTGTTTTGGGTGAGAAATAGGAGTGTCTTCTCGGAAAACAACTGTATGGGATATGAGCCCCTCCAACCTGGGAAGGGTGTTACTAATATTTGAAAGGACAGGGACGTGTGGCAGGAATCAAAAATAACCTCTTTTGGGCGTCAGATTGAGGTTAAACAAGGACGTTCTCCAACATACACTGTCCCTGTTTTTTGTGATATCTCTCCACTCTTTGCAGAAGTTGACTCAATGACTTGACCTTGGTATGTGCTTTAACCCTCCCTTGACATTGCGGTTCTATGGTGCACCTATGACTGAGTTTGTTTGAAAAGAGAGTGGGTGCCATGCATGAGCAATTTAAAAAGTAATTAAAAGATAATAATTGGGATGGGGACCCCATACCCCAGGCAAAGGTACTATTTGGACTACCCTGACGAAATAGCAGATGATTCAACAGTAGAAATATTCATAGGAAAGTTTCTTCATTTTGTAGCAGTTTTGCTGTCATGGAAAGAACCGGTTCCATTGTCTGTGATGTTGTATGGGTACATCTGAGAAGTCACTGAATTCGTGTCATCATGGTATGATGGTCAACAAGATGTACCGCCTATGGTATATCTAAATTCTGACTTGGTGATACCTAGAGTGAAAATATAATCAATATAGGTTAGATAGGCTTTTCAGTACATATACCTGAAGTTGCAAGATAACAGATGATTTTGCCTGTATTTCATATAGTCGCCCCACGGTCGCTCTGCCCTCCGTTTCCTACACTTTCCTTACCACCGATTCTTTTAATATAACTCCTGTACCCCTTCATACCCCCTTTCCGACACACCTCCTCTCCCATTCCATGCTATCCCACTTCTTCCTTAATCCTCTTATTTCTCATCGGATCCCCCATCACTAATTACGTCCCCTCACCCTTCATTCTTTTATTACAACCACTCTCTTTCCACCTATAGCCCCTTTCACCTATTCGGAACTCGTTTCCTTGCCTACATCTACGCTGACATTTTCTTCATCTCCTGCCCCCACAAAACTTACCGCTCCCTCTACCCACCCCTCCTCTAATAACTGCTTACTTCCCCCCATCCCCACACCTATCACTTTGTACCCTCCACTTACCCTTCCCCTCTTCCTATCCCCCCCTCTCCCGCCGTCTCCTCCTCATGCCCCTCCTTCCGACCTCCGTTCCCTACTCCCCCCCAACATTACTTCCCCCTTCCTCCCGCTATCTAGTCTCTTGCTCCGCCAACCCCTCTTATCCCCCTTCCTCCCCCCCCTACTTCGTGCCCGGGGATGCACCCCAAAAAAACCCCCCCACCCACAAAGGCCACAAGGAGGGGAAAGGTCCACATTATTTTGCTAGATTTTCAATAAAAGGTTCAGTGTTATTTTAAATTTCCAAAAAAAAAAAAAAAATGATGATGAGGGTTCAAAGGTACAAGGAGGTTATCTAACCACAAAGGTCCCCCGACCAGTGCAGTAGCTAAGAACAAGAAAGACAACAATTTGAAGATCTCCGGGACGATTGTTGGCACCAAGTTTCATCCTCTACCAAATGTAAGTGATTTGACTCGGATAGCCCCACATGACCTTGAAATGAACTTCCAAAGTGTCAACACTGATGTTGACCACACCACCAAGTTCATCATCCTACCACATGATATGATTGACCGTAAATTGACCCGAGTGACCTTGAAAGGACCTCATTTTGGCACTGACTGATGACCACACGCACAATTTTCCCCTCATACAACAGTTAATGATTGACCTTGGAGGACCCTGCGACCTTGAAATGATTTCAAAATTTTTGGTATGAATGTTTACCAAACACCAATGTCAATCCCCCTACACATGTTTAGATTGACTTGAATGACCCCGCATGACTTCAAACGACCTTCAAAAATTTCGGGCAATGAATGTTGACACACCCACCAAGTTTCATCTCATACCAATATTTAGGATTTGACCTTGGATGACCCCAGCCTTCACATGACCTTAAAAAGTTTGGCCGGAATGTTGATCACGCCCACCCAATTTTCACCCTCCAACCAAGGTTAGTGATTTGCCCTTGGATGACCTTGAAATCACCTTCAACAATTTTGGTACTGAAGGTGACAACCACCAATTTCATCCTCTACCACATGTTAAGTGATTGGACCTGGAGCCCTAGGATGACCTTGAAATGACCTTCAAAAGTGTTGGTATGAATGTTGATCACACCCACCAATTTCATCCTCCTACCACATGTTAAGTGATGTGACCGTGGATGACCTTCGGATGACCTTGAATGACCTTCAAAATTCGTTGGTACTGAATGTTGACACACCCACCAATTTCCATCATCCAACACATGTAAGTGATTTGACCTTGGATGCCTCATCGGCCCTTGCAAGACCTTCAAAATTTTTCGGGCACAATGAATGTGGCCACAACCCACCCAGTTTCATACTACCACAACAGGAGGAAATGCAAGTTAACTCCATTTTGCATATTTTTGACCATTTGACTTTGAACAATGCACATGGGGACCATCCTCGAATCATTCGCAGCCTACTTGAGTGACAGCTATGGTGCGAAGAGGGACACAAGACAGCACATACTGCGCACCAATCAAAGATATCGTGTTGAAAACGTTTATTATAGCGATTTAGCCATATTTTTGCGCAAAAATAGGGCCTAAAATCGCTATAATAAACGTTGCCAACACGATAGATATCTTTTGGTGGCGCAGTTGGGGGTGCCAGCTTCGCACCAAGATGTCACTCAGTAGGCTGCGAATGAGTTCGGAGGAGGGTAATGTGGCATGGCAAAGGTCAAATGGGGTCAAAAATAGGCAAAAATGGAGAGTTAATTGCTATTTTCTTATCTGTTGTGGTAGGTGATGAAACTTGGTGGGTGGGTAAACATCAGGGCCGAAAATTTGAAGGTCATTTCAAGGTCATATGAGCGTCATCCAAGGTCAAATCACTTAAATGTGGTATGAGGATGGAAATTGGTGGGTGTGGCGTGTGGTCAACATTCAGTACCAAAAATTTGAAGGTCATTTCAAGGTCATCCGAGCATCCAAGGCAAATCAATTTAACTGTCGGAGGGGATGAAAATTGGTGGGTGTGAATTCAAAATTCAGTACAACAATTTGAAGGTTTCATTTCAAGGTATCCGAGGTCATTAAGGTCAATCACTAACATGTGGTAGAGGATGGAAATTGGGGGGTTGGTCACATTCAGTACCAAAAATTGTGAAAGGTCATTCACGGTCATCCAAGGTCAATCACTAACAGTGGTTGGAGGGTGAAATGAAGTGGTGGGCCGTGATCACATTCCGTGACCAAAACTTAAGGTCATGTGAAGGTCGTGCGGGGCATCCAAGGTCATCAAATCACTAATAGGGGTAGGAGGATGAACTTGGGGGTGTGGTCAACATTCAGTGCCGAACTTTTGAAGGTCATTTGAGGTCATGCGGGGGCATTCAAGGTTCAACTCACTAAACATGTGGTAGGGGGTGAAAATTGGTGGGTTGCTGTGGTAAAACATTTCAGTACCAAAAATTTTGAAGATATTTTTTCAGTCATGAGGGTCATCCAAGGTAAAATCACTTAACATGTGGTTATGAGGGTTGAAAATTGGTGAGTGTGGTCATCATTTTCAGTGCCAAAAAATTAGGCATCTTCAGTCATGCGGGGTCATTAAGGTCAATCACTAATCATGTGGTAGAGGGAAACTTGGTGGTGTGTGGTCTCAACATTCATTGGGTGACACTTTGAAGGTTTTCAGGTCATTGGGGGGTATCCGAGGTCAAATCAATTCACATGTGGTTAGGAGGATGATGTGATGAAACTTGGCGCCATCACAATCTCCCTAGATCGTAAAATTGTTGTTCTTGTTTCTTCGTAATGCATGGGCGGGGGGGGTCCTTTGTGGTTAGAGAACCGCCTTGTACATTTTGAACACCTCATCACTCTCATTTTTTTTTTTTTGGAAATTTTAAAATAAAACTGAATTTTATTGAAATAGAGCAAATATGTGACCTTTCCCCTCCTTTGTGGCCTTTGTGGATGTTTTTGGGGGTGCCGCACGGGCATATATGATCAGGCCCAAAAAATATCTGGGAGCTTGCAACTTCAGGGAGATGTACAACAGCGTAGGAACCTATATTTGATAATATTTCACTCTAGGTATCACCACAGTAAGAAGTGTAGATAGGAAAAGGTTAACATCTGGTGGGACCATCATACCATGATGACACAAGAATTCAGGAGGTCAGATGTCCCCGGACAAACAATCACGGACAAGGAACAGGTTATTCCATGGCACAGCAAAAAACTTCTACAAAATGAGAGAAACTGTCAAGTATAGGATTATTATACGGTTTGTGTGAAATCATCTGCTATTTCTGTAGTGGTATTCCAAATTAGTACCTTTTCCTGGGGTAGGGGGTGCCCATCCCAATTTCGTATCTTTACCACGTAACATTTTAAATGGCTAATGATGGACACCCCAACTCTCTTTTCAAACAAACTCAGGTCGTAGGTGCACCATAGAAACCGGCATGTCAAGGTAGGGTTAAAGGTCACATACCAGGTCAAAGGCATTAGAGGTCAAACTTGCAAAAGGAGGAAAAGAACAAAAAGCAGGGGACAGTGGAGGTTGGAGAACTGCCTGGAACCATCAAATCTGACCCCAAAAGATGTTAGTTTTTGATTTTCATGCCACAGTCCCGTCATTTCAAATGATTAGTACCCTTCCCCAGGTTTGGAGGGTGCTTCATATGCACTACAAGTTGGTGTCATAGAAGACACTCCTATATCACCCAAAACACTGACCTACCAGATTCAAAAAGGAAACCTAACACTGAACCTGGGACAAAAACAATGCCCCTCCACTGATTTATCATATTGAAATAAGGATGTTGCAGAGGTGTTGTTTGACTCTCAGATGTCCTCAGGGATCTTGTGTACAACATGCTCTTTTCCAGCGTATCAAAATGTTATTTTTTATGTGAATGTAACAATGCATGATCATTGCAAGACTTAATTTACTTCAATGTGGACAAAATCAGAAATGGAAATTTCAATACGTCAATTTAAATCAGGATTGTTAAAGGAAAACACATAAACAAGGCAAATGAAATAAGTCTAATAAGTTGAAAAGATAGTATGACATGTTCAACATGTATTTGCTGATTATAAATTTTTGTGAAAGATTATCAATAAAACCAAAATCAATTTTGTAATTCTTATAATTAATAATTAATGCTAACGACTACAAAGGCTATTCTCAAAACTATAGGTTTACACATAACCACTTGTACACATAGTCTACTGGGAGAAAAAAACTGGCAACTTTGAGCATGTTCTTTACAGTTTAAACTCAGAGAGGAAATTACCACAATATCCACCAAAGTACACGGCTTAAAAATCACAAACTAACCAAAGTTGAACCTATGGTGACAAAAATAATAGTACGAATCAACAAACTCGCACATGTCAGACTGCGCCCAGCACAAGATGTCAGTTGTTCGGATTAGAGTGGGCAAACCGAGGTGAATTTGTGGAGCCGAGTGTAAATGACCTCCAAAATGTATAATCACAATAGTTATAGAAAGTAAATACAGTCTTACCATGCAATCATGAAATTCCATCACAATACTAGTCCATTTCAGACATTTTTAAAGCAGTTTTTCAGAGAGGCAAATGCCAAGAAGAAAAGTAGTCCAGTCAAAGATTTTTTATCCTTAACAGAGCAGGGTGGATAACCTATAACGTCATATCAATTTTGAGCAATAATTTATCAAATGTATATGCCATCAGGCCGGGCATCAAGCAAAATTCCATCTCTGTATCGAAAACAAAATGAAGATGTTGTCTGTAATACTCTTGGATATTTCTCTCTTGTCCACAGAGCTCATTTCCTGATGTAGCTTTTTACTCAAGGAGACACCTATACCTGGGGGACTATTACTTCTTATTCTAGGAAGTGGAGACACAAGACCCAGTGATCACGGAGAGAGTAGAGTATTGGATTTCTTTCAAAGTGTGATAGCTTTTAAAGGTTGCAAGGAGTTTGCAGGCAGAGGATTCAAAATAAAAGGTCCCAAAAAATGGAAAATTTTGATTTTCACTGGTCTAAAGGGTTCTATTAAAAACATCCTAGGCTGAAAGATTAAGCTGAGACTGGTTCTTTTGTACAAAAAATTGAAAGTTCTCATTTCCTTAGGATCAAAGACGGAAAGTCAGCTGTTCTAGAAACTATGTGCTGCGATTGGGAAAAACACGTCCATGGTGTGAAAAATTTATATTTTGAGTTTTACTATAATGCAAAGTTGAAAATATAAAGGTTCAATAAACTTTTTACTTCTTGTCTCTTATCGATACACATATCAAAAGTTTATGCATTACCAATCTGAACAAAATAAAGTACAAACAACAGATTTTACGATATTTTCTTTATTTTTTCAAACTGTTAGTGCGACATGGGCAGTTTTCCCAGATATATCACATATAAACAGATACAAATCACCCTTTGGTTTCAAATTTTAAGTTATTTCTGCAGCCAAATAAAAGGTAGGAATCTATTGAGTGCCTAATCAATATGCAATACAACATACACTGAAAATAGAGATGACGAAATCTCTGTGTACCTTTAATTAGAAAGTGATGGTGAGGATAGGAAATATACTCATGTTATCCATCACATCACAGAGACTGCTTTGTCAATATCCGTTCAACATGCATCCCCCTTTTAGAAGCTACAATCATCAAAAAAAGTTCTCAAACGCTGCATTTTACTGACGTCCCAACTCGCGCTGAATTGGGCAGATGACCCTCACGAATGAGATTTGCTTTGAGTGAGGACGTAAAATTGAGCAGATCAGGAGCCCCTGCCCCCAATCAAATGTTGATAAAATTGGCAAACTGACAGACATTGACATTTCCCAACATTGAATGGGGGGTGCCGGTGGGAGCATTTAATGTTAGACAGAAGAGGTTCAATTTTTCGAGGATTGTGGTAAAATACTTGCTCTCACACAACCCACTTGTAGGAAAAAAATGCACTTATTAGACCTGCATGGACTTTGATCTATAGAAATTTGCTCTGACCGGTCTTGGATACTTTCGCCATGCCTGCACATGCTGAATTGGCTGTTTAACAGGCGACTAGCAGAGATTTCCCGGGGAGATGCTCAATTTTCTACAAAATTTGTTTTTGCATTTACAGCAAGCTGGTCAATTAAGCACTTTGTGAAATAGCTCAGCTCAAATCAACGTCCTTCATATAGAAAATCACAACTTTGTAATAAAACTCCGGATCCGGAATCTAGTTTGCGTATCCTATGATTATTTTATCCTATACATAAATGTATGTACTCTTCAAAAAAGAAACATTCAAAGTCATCTCAAACTGGAAATCAATGTTAGGTGAGTATCTTTGTTCTAGTTGACTATTTGTAATAGTACAGGAAGATGATATTTCGAAATCTCTGGAGTCAGCCTTTTAAGGTGCTTGAGAGATGTTGCATATCAGGGTCTATAAAAAAACTGAAAGCCCTGATTTTTCATTTTATGCCAAAGTGTCCATCTCAATTTTATAAATGGCCTCCTTTGCCTCAGTGGCATATCCAGAAATAAAACAACTTAGGGAAAGGGGCAGTGCTTAGCAAAGAGAGTGCAACCCTTGGGTGCTGCTGCCTTTGGAAAGCATTTTGTTTTTCAAACTTAAAAATATCAACATTAGCTAACAGCGTCCAGCGGCTTTGAGGTCTTGATTGAAAGTTACAAGATCGAGACTCTGCAGCCATGTCCATACGTCATCTGACTTAGCAGAAACATGGTAGTACTGGTTGCTGTGTGCCCACTGCATTATGGGTTCGTTGTTATTGTCCTGTGCTGCAAAGTACTTCGTGAGGTCTAAACGCACCGTTTGGTGAACGAACGTGAAAATTGGTTAAAGCTACTGCAAAGCCAAGACTATATGAATGTTTTATATTTATTTCATTCTTCATGACCATATAAATCTATTAAATTTAAAAAATCGCAGCAAATTAATCCTCAAACACTTACTTTATAAGTTTAAGGTTAAAGTGGGTTATTGGCCTTATCTTTCACGAAGTACGAAAAAAGGAAATTGGGGGGGGGCTTGATAAAGACGTCATAGAGGTCTCAGCTGAAACAAACGACCCGGGATGTTGTCTAAACAATGCATGGGCCCCGCAGGCAAAAAGCTGCAACGGGCAATTGCAAACCTGCCAAGTTTCTTCTCATTTTAAACATATTTGATTTAAATTCTATTCAAATTTCCAACACTCATGAAGAAAGAGGTACACACTCCCAAAAAATTTACCCAAGCACAAAGGAAGTTAAGCTCTTCGACAGTAGCGAGTTCTTGAGAATTTGCCAAGCGATAAGACGCGAAAGGTGCACGAACGTCCAGATCTCTCTCCACATATCTTCGAGCTTTTGCCTAAAATCAACCTAATAATGTACAACGACAGCAAAATGAACACGGTAATAGTACATATGGCAATATGGATGACAAACTAGGTGTGATCTCATTATAAAATCAGTTGCTAAAACACGATAATTTGAGATCTTGGCTCCTACCATTTTATGCTAAGATCACCCAGGAAGTAACAGGCAACGCTTGAAGCATCTAAGCGTGGATCCCGGGGGCTTGGCGCGGTCGGTCGCGGTGCGTGGGTATAAATATACAGCGTGCTATATATCCCGCGTGATCTATAAACTGTCTCTACCACAGCGTCGAAAGACTAGGGAGCTACCCACAGAATAGAAGCTCGGACCGCAAGTAAATACTTTAAATAATATTTAAACTTGAACACAAGTATACTCTTAAGCCGGTTTAAAGATCGTAATAAAGGGGAACGTGACCATATAATGATTATACAGGGCCCAGGCTCAGGGCAGTCTCATTTGCGCTAACATCGAGATGGGGGACTGGCAGTGTGTGATGTGTCACGACCAAAATGTCCCAAAGTTCTGATACACCAAACCAGAAAATCACCATCTATCTCTCGATTGATTTCACCAGCAACCTGAACTTAATTGTCCCCGCCGAACTAAGTTCGGAACGGGGACGGGGACTATAAAATGGGCGCCGCGTCCGTACATTCTGTATGTACGTTGTCTGTCCGTATGTCTGTGAGAAAAAGTTAACCCTGGAATTCCGTGAGAAAAATGTTAACCTGATGCTGTATCTTTGAAACACATATCGGGCACACAAAAGATGTATGGCATTTAGCGAAGGAATTTTGCACATCCGATGTACCGTTTCAGCGAAAAATTAATTGCGCATATTTAATTAGCTCATTTGCATATCTAAGCCGCATATATATCATGCACTTTCAAAGTGCGAAAACAATGCATGCCAAAATGTACTTCATGTGGCAAAAGAATTTGCATATCTGATGTACTGTTTCAGTGATACATTAATTATGCATATTTAATTAGCTCATTTGCATACCTAAGCCGCATATATCATGCACTTTCATAGTGCGAAAACAATGCATGCCAAGATGTACTTCATGTGGCAAAAGAATTTTGCATATCTAATGTACCGTTTCAGTGATACATTAATCATGCATATTTAATTAGCTCATTTGCATACCTAAACCGTCTATATCACGCACTTTCCAATCGCAGAAATGATGCATGCCGTGATGCACTTCCATGAAGCGGAGGAATTTTGTGTGCCCGATATAGTGTTTCAAAGATACAGCATACAGGGTTAACATTTTTATCACGGAATTCCAGGGTTAACATTTTTCTCACAGACATACGGACATACGGACATACAGACATACGGACGGACGGAGCCCATTTCATAGTCCCCGTTCCGAACTTAGTTCGGCGGGGACAATTAAGCAGGTTTGCTGGTGAAATCAATCGAGAGATAGATGGTGGATTTTCTGGTTTGTGTATCAGAACTTTGGACGATATTTGTGCGTGACACAGTCACACCAATGCTATGTCCCGATCGCGATGTTAGCGAAAAGGAGACTGCCCTGAGCCGGGGCCCTGATATAATCATGATAATGGTCACGTTCCCGTTATTACGAGCTTTAAACCGGCTTAAGAGTATACTTGTGTTCAAGTTTAAAATATTATTGTAAAAGTATTTACTTGCGGTCCGAGCTTCTATATCTGTGGGTAGCTCCCAGTCTTTCGAACGCTGTGGTAGACAGTTGTATAGCACGCGGGATAGATAGCACGCTGTATTATGTATACCAACGCCCAGCGACCGACCGCGCCCAAGCCCCCGGGATACACGCTTAGATGCTTCAAGCTTTGCCTGTACTTCACTGGGTGATACGTAGCAGAAAAGTGGTAGGCCAAGATCCAAATTATCGATGTTGTAGAACTGATTTTATAATGAGATCACATAGTTTATCAGCCAATAATTGCCATATGTACTAGTACCTGATTCATTTTGCTGTCAGTTGTACATATATTAGGTTGATTTTAGGCAAAAGCTCGAAGAGATTGGGAAGAGAGATGCATGAAGTTCGTTGCACCTTTCGCGTCTTATCGCTGTCAAATTCTCAAAGAACTCGCGACTGTCGAAGATGTCTTAACTTCCTTTGTGGCTTGTGTAATATTTTATTTGAGTGTGTACATCTTCTTCATTGAGTGGTGGAAATTTGATATAATTTAAATCATAATATGTTGTAAAATGAGAAGAAACTTGGCAGGGTTTGCATGCCGTTGCCAGCTTTTGCCCGGTGCCAATGCATTGTTTATGTACACATCCGGGTCTTTTTGTTCAAGCTGATACCTCTATGACGTCATTATCAATGCGCCCAATTTCTATTTGTTCGTAACTTCAGTGAAAAGATAGGCCAAAGTACCAACTTTAACTTATAAAAAGTAAGTGTTTGAGGATTAATTTGCTGCGATTTTTAACTTTAATAGAGTTATATGGTCATGAAGAAATGAAATAAATATAAAATTCATATAGTACATTGGCTTTGCATGTGAGCTTTAACCAATTTTCACGTTCGTTCACCATGGTCTGTTTAGACCTCACGCAGTAAGCTTTGACAGCACAGGGACATAACAACGACCCCATAATGCAGTGGGCACCCAGCAACCTCGGGGGCTAAGTCCGATGACGTATGGACATGGCATTGCAGAGTCTCGATCTTGTAACTTTCAATCAAGACCTCAAAGAAGCTGGAAGATGTGTACTCTAACTGTTGATATTTTTTATTTTGAAAAACAAAATGCTTTCCAAAGGCAGCACCCAAGGGTGCAATCTATTTGCTAAGTCACTGCCACTTCCCTAAGTTGTTTATTTCTGGATATCCACTGAGGCCAAAGGAGGCAATTTGGAAAATTGAGATGGACAGCTTGGCATTAATGCAAAAATCAGGGCTTTCAGTTTTTTTAGAGACACCTGATATGCAAAATCTCTCAATGCACCTTAAAGGCTGACTCAGAGATTTCGAAATATAATTCTTCAGTGTACTATTTACAAATAGTCAACTAGAACTAAAGGTAGTCCCCTATAACATTGATTTCCAAAGTTTGAGATGAATTTGATGTTTCGTTTTGAAGTAGTAAATACATTTATGTATAGTATAAAAGTATCATAGGATACTGCAAACTAAATTTCCGGATCCGGAATTTTATTACAAAGTTGTGATTTTCTATATGAAGGACGCTGATTTGAGCTTAGCTATTTCACAAAGTGATTAATGGACCAGCTTTATGTATTATGCAAAAAACAAATTTTGTAGAAAATTGAGGTCATCATCCCCGGGAAATCTCTGAGTCAGCCTTTAAACAGCCAATTCAGCATGTGCAGGCATGGCGAAAGTATCCAAGACAACGGTCAGAGCAATATTTCTATAGATCAAAGTCCATGCAGGCTAATAATTCATTTTTTCCTACAGATGGGGGTTGTGGTGAGAGCAAGGTATTTTTACCTACAATCCTCGAAAAATTGAACACTTTTCTGTCTATACATGTAAAACGCTCCCCCGCACCCCCATTCAATGTTGGGAAATGTCAATGTCTTGTTCAGTTTGCCAAATTGTATCAACATTGATTGGGGGGCAGGGGTGCCTGAGTCTGCATCATTTTACGTCCTCAAATCAAAAGCAATCGCATTCGTAGGTCATTCACAATTCAAGCGCGGATTGGGACTTCAGTAAATGCAGCGTTTGAAGAACTTTTTTTGATGATTGTAGCTATAACAAAAGGGGATGCATGTTGTAACTGATATTGACAAGCAGTCTCTTTTGATGTGATGGATAACATGAGTATATTTCCTATCCATCACAATCCTTTCTAGATTAAAGGTGCAACAAGAGATTTCAAGTCATCTATATTTTCTGTGATATGTTGTGATTTCATATAGATTAGGCACTCAATAGATTCCCTACCTTTTATTTGGCTGCAGAAATAACTTAAAATGAAAACAAAGGGTGATTTGTATATGTTTATATGTGATATGATCTGGGAAAACCTGCCACATGTCGCACTATACAGTTTGAAAAAATAAAGAAAATATCTTAAAATCTGTTGTGTTGTACTTTATTTTTTGTCAGATTGTGTAAGGCATAACTTTTGATATGTGTATCATAAGAAGAAAGAAGTAAAAAGTTATGGAAACTTTATATTTCAAACTTTGCAATGATAGTAAAAACTCAAAATATAAATTTTTCACCATGTGACGGGTTTTCCCAGATCGCATCACATATTTCAATAGAAAACAGGCTGAATTTCGTATTTGCTCCTATAGGAAATGAGAAATTTCACATTTTTTGTACCAAAGAAACAGTTCTCAGCTTAATCCTTTCAGCTAGGGATGTTTTTAATAGAAACCTTTAGACCAGTGCAAAAATCAAAATTTTCACATTTTTTAGGGACACCTGTTATTTGAAATCTCTCCTTGCACCTTTAAAAGCTACTCACACTTTGAAAGAAAGCAAGTACTCCCTGATCACCGGGTCTTGTGTCTTCACTTCCTAAGAATAAGAATAATAGTCTCTCCAAGGTTAGAGGTGTACCTCCTTGAGTAGCTAGCATCAGGAAATGAGCTCTGTGGACAAGAGAGAAATATCCAAGAGGATTAAAGACAAACATCTTATAGTTGTTTTAGATGACAGAGATGGAGATTTTGCTTGATGCCCGGGCCTGATGGCATATACATTTTGATAAATATTGGCAAAATTGATATGAAGTGTTATAGGTTATACACCCTGGCTGCTGTAAGGATAAAAAATCTTGAGTGGACTACTTTCTTGCATGGCATCTGAAAAACTGCTTTAAATGTCTGAAAATGGACTAGTTATATTAGTGATGGAATTTCATGATTGACATGGTAGACTGGTATGTTTTCTATAACTAATTGGTATTTAGTAAATTTGAGGCAATTTACTCCGAGCTCATCAAATTCACATCGGTTTGCCCACTTCTATCCGAAGCAACTAGAAAATCTTGTGCTGGGCGCAGTCTGACATGTTGCGAGTTTGTTGATTCGTAACTATAGTATTTTCTGGTCACCATATGTTCAAACTTTGGTTAGTTGGTGATTTTAGCTTGTACTTTGGTGTGATATTGTTGTATTTCCTCTGTGAGTTTTAAATGTAAAAGAAACATGCTCAAAGTTGCCATTTTTCCATAGACTACTGTGTACAAGTGAGTTAGTGGTGTATAACCTATAGTTATGAGAATATCGCCTATGTTCGTTTAGCATTAATTACAATAATTACAAAATTGACTTTTGGTTTTATATGACATAAATCTGTCACAAAAATTGTATAATCAGCAAAATAGCATTGTTAGAACATGTCATATCTTTTCTAACTTTATTAGACTTATTTCATTTAGCCTTTTTATGTGTTTTCTTTAACATGCCTGATTTAATTGAAGTATTGAAATTTCTGATTTTGTTCCACATTGAAGTAAATTAAGTCTTGCAATGATAATGCATTGTTACACATGAAAAATAACATGTGGATACCTGGAAAAGAGCATGGGTTGTAAAACGAGCCCTGAGGAACATCTGAGATTGCAGAACACCTCTGCAACATCCGTATTTCAATATGATAAATCAGTGATTGGGCATTGTTTTGTACCAGGTCAGTGTTAGGTTTCCCTTTGTTGATTCTGGTAGGTCAGTGTTTTGGGTGAGAAATAGGAGTGTCTTCTATGACGACAACTTGTAGTGGTATATGAGCCCCTCCAAACCTGGGGAAGGGTACTAATCATTTGAAATGACAGGGACGTGTGGCCAGGAAATCAAAACTAAACATCTTTTGGGGTCAGATTTGATGTTAAAACAAGGCAGTTCTCCAACCTCCACTGTCCCCTGCTTTTTGTGATATCTTTCCTTCCCTCTTTGCAGAAGTTGACCTCTAATGACCTTTGACCTTGGTATGTGACCTTTAACCCTACCTTGACATGCCGGTTTCTATGGTGCACCTATGACCTGAGTTTGTTTGAAAAGAGAGTTGGGTGTCCATGCATGAGCAATTTAAAAAGGTTAACTTGTAAAAGATACTAAATTGGGATGGGCACCCCCTACCCCAGGAAAAGGTACTAATTTGGAATACCACTACAGAAATAGCAGATGATTTCAAACCGTAGGAATAATTTCCTACTGGACAGTCGTTCATTGTAGAAGTTTTGCTGTTGTGCCATGGAAATGAACCTGTTCCTGTCTTGTGATGTTGTCTGGGTACACTGAGCAGCAGTCACTGAATTCTGTGTCATCATGGTATGATGGTCCCACCAGATGTTAACGCCCTATTGTTCCTATCTACACTTCTTACTTGGTGATACCTAGATGTGAAATATAATAAAATATAGGTTAGCTACCATGCTTTGGTACATCTCATGAAGTTGCAAGCTTCCCAGATATTTTTGCCTGTATTGTCTTATATATGTGCCCGGGGCTTGCACCCCAAAAAAAATCCAACAAGGCCACAAAGGGAGGGGAAAGGTCCACATATTTTTCTCTATTTCAATAAAAGGGTAGTGTGATTTAAAAATTTCCAAAAAAAAAAAAAAAAAAATGATGATGAGGTGTTCAAAATGTACATGCTGTTCTTGAACCACAAAGGTTCCCCCGCCCAGTGCAGTAGCTAAGAACAAGAAGCAACAATTTTAAGATCTCAGGGAAGATGTGATGGCGCACCCAAGTTTCATCCCCTACAACATGTAAGTGATTGACCTCGGATGACCCCACATGACCTTGATGAAATGACCTTCCAAAGTGTCAACACTGAATGTGACCACACCCCCAAGTTTCATCCTCCTACACATGATTAGTGATTTGACCTTAAATGACCCCCGAATGACCTTGAATGACCTAATTTTTTGGCACTGAATGATGACCACACTCACAAATTTTCACCCAATACACATGTTAGGATGGACCTTGATGACCCTGCATGACCTTGAAATGGGATCTTCAAAATTTGTGTACTGAATGTTTACCACCCCACCAATTTCATCCCCCTACCAAAGTTTAGTTGATTTGACCTTGGATATGATCCCCCCGCATGACCTTCAAATGACCTTCAAAAATTTCGGCACTGAAGGTTGACCACACACACCAAGTGTTATTTCCTCCTAACACATATTTAGTGATTGACCTGGATGACCCTCACGACCTTCACATGACCTTAAAGTTTTTGCACGGGAATGTGATCACGCACACCAATTTTCACCTCAACCACAGTTAAGTGATTGACCTTGGATGACCTTGAAATGACCGTCCAATTTTGGTACGAATGTTGGCAACCCACCATTTCCATCTCCTACCAACATGTTTTCAAGTAGTGAGTTTGACCTTGGATGACCTCGGATGACCTTGAATGACTTCAAAATTGTTGGTATGAAGGTTATCACACCCACCAATTTCATTCCTCCTACCACATGTTACAGATGCATTGGACCTGGATGACCTCGATGACATTGAAATGACCTTCAAAAATTTTTGGTACTGAATGTTGACCACCACCCACCAATTTCCATCCTCCTACCACATGTTAAGTGATTTGACCTTTTTGGATGACCTCATATGACCTTTGAAGGACCTTCAAAATTTCGGCATGAATGTGACCAAACACCCACCAAGGTTCATCTTCTACCACAAAACAGATAAGGAATAGCAAATTTAAACTCCATTTTTGCCTATTTTTGACCCCATTTTGACCTTGGACCAATGCACATGCCCTCCCACGAACATCATCCCCAGCCTACTTGAGTGACATCTATGGTGCGAAGTGGACACCCCATACTTGCGCAATCAAAGATATCGTGTTGACAACGTTTATTATATAGCGATGTTGTTTTCTTTAGCCATATTTTTGCCCATATTTGACCCTTTTTTGACCACATTTGACCTTTGACCAGTGCCACATGACCACTTTGTATCCCACCCACAGCCTCCACTACTTGAGATAACAATCGATGTTGCGAAGTGGGACTTCCACACTTGCTTGTTCCAAAGATATCGTGAGGGACGCAAACACACACGCAACGCACGGACGGCTTAGCATTTCTATAGTCCCCTTGCCAACAAAAGTTGGCGGGGGACAAAAATAGGTGTATTTTTATGGAGAGGTTAGTCCACTTTGACAAAAGATCTGGCTAAACAGGAATTTCTCCACCTTTCATAGGTCCACACCAAAAAAAAACCTTACATACAGCATAACTTTATTTATAAGTGTGTGGACCTGATTTGACAACATCATCCTCCTCTCCCACTTTACTCCCAGCAAAATGAAATTGGGTATCAGAAGAAGTTCAAGTTTTTTCAATACCCCAGTGAGATTTTAGGCCATGAAAAGTTCCTTGATGTTAGAAACAAAAACGTCCAAAAGTGGAATTTATTTGGGTCAACTTAGTGCACATTTTTGGTTTCTACAATTCCAAAACAGATGGGCCAATTTAACTCAAAAATTGTATTGTAATCAGATGTTTTTGGTGTTGGTGATATGTTTCCATGCTGAGGGAGAAATGGTTTGCTGTGGTCCAGTGGGCTTAGTAAAAAAAATGCGGTTTTTTAGGCAAATTTGACATTATTTTGACCCATTTGCAATCGCTTTAAGTTTTCCACTTTCTTCTGATTGCAGTCTTTTTTCCACTTAGACTTGTTAGGCATAGCGCGATATGTACAATGTGCTAACTCACCAGTGGTACGGCCACATATAGACCAGTCCCAAGCTGAAGGTGAGCATAGTGATACTCCAAAGTAAGAAGGTTTGGGTACTTCTCATAATCAGACACTATAAGTGAAAGTTAAATACAAAAAGCATGTGTCAAATGGCAGGGTGTTTGTTGAGAAAAAATGTAAATTTCCGGGAAGATAGTCGCATTTCTCACATAGTTCCCACTATATCTCATGTATAAATTTCCTCCAAATTGGCCAAAATTCCCTCCAAATGGCCAACTTCCCTGGGAAGGAGCTTCCCCAAACCCCACTTTTTCAAAAGCCATGGCACGAGGAGGGAAACTTAATAGGATACACTTGTTCTTCAAGCAATTATAAAAGGTTGGAATATTGTCTCTAAGAAGATTGAATCCACAGTCATACTTTTGAGTCAATATTTTGAATGATAAAAATGTGACAATAGTCCGGGGACGGTTGTCTGATCAAATATCAAAAGTGACAAGTAAATTGATAATATGCAGTAATGAAAAATGACTTAAAGGACTCCTAAAGTTAGTATTTAGTATTCAGTATTTTCTCCATTTCACATACCAAGGGTTGAAATTAGGACGGACGTAACTCAGCACTGAAAGAAATATTATAAGAATTTCTTTAGTTTTGCTTAATTACTGCTTTGAGAAATGTATGTTTAATATTTTCTACTAAGCAAAATTTATTCATTACTCAAATGTAAAACATTCATAAAGCCATATATGGTACTGTAAGCCAAACATTATAAAACTTTAGTAAACAAAGAACACTTTTTAATTAGAAACGCAGAATTAAAGAAATTCTTTAATATTTTCTTTTAGTCGAGTTACGCTTTCGATGTCAACCCTCTGATACGAGCCATAAGACTGAACAAGAATTACGTAGGGGTAATTCAGATGGACCCCACAACTGTGGTTTAATCCACATTTTATTGAAAAAAAAAATGCCAATGAGCTCATTAATAGTCATATCCAAACAGTTTAAGACAGACCTCATGTTCTATCACAATGGCACTTTAGAAGTTCATTGACTAATGGGATGGAAGCTATTTTGGAAAGCGAGAGGTTCTATTAAAAGGCTTGAATAATTTGTTAGAGGCGAGCAGAGCAGGAGTGGGGATTGAACCCTCACCCCCTGACAGGAGGACTGAATAAGACCACTGTTCTAAGAGCCCTTCAGCAAACCTCAGAACAATGGTTTATACCTCCCCTCCTTCAGAGATTTAAGTCACAAACTTCTTAGGTTGGAGGATAATTTTAATATGACTTCCAGATAGTACGACACCCAAAAATTATGTCTCTTGTTTTTTTTTCATACATAATACTCTAAAATAGACCACAACAAATACTGATGTATATAGTAACCGCTAAATTACTTTTGACCTCCATTTCTACAACTCAAAATGCATTTCCATTTGACATCAAAACTTAATTATGTCTAGGAAACAACTATCAGGCTTTTTGTACCAGGCCTGAGGACTCGGGTGCGGTCTGTGTGCGGGGGAGCTTTGATAAGTAAAAATAGGCTGATTTCATATATTTTTTTGCAAACCCAGCATGCACGCATTGCCTCCTCAACCCCGGCTGGTTTACGCTGGTGCATTATGATAACCTTTAAAACTTGCTAAATACTCATTGTCAACATCTACTGCAGAGTAACTACCCTGTGGCCTGTCAATATCCACCTGTCAATCACTCTTAATAAGACATGATTAAATATTGAATTAAATAACATTAACTTAAAACACAATCAACACTTTACCTTCTCTGAATATCTACCAGGCCCATAGCTGGAGAATATAATGGTGAGTGTATGTCCCCCAAAAGTCCCACAAGGTCTAAAATGCTGTTTGCAAGCTAACAATGAATATTTTTTTTTGTTCATCAAAGAAGGGTTGAATTTTGATTAAAAATGTCCATATTCGCCAACCTCTTCCTTCTGAAAACATCACCCCACATCAAAACATCCTGGCTATCAGCCTGAATATTTATAATCCAACTGCAGCAATATGAATACAGTATTATTAACCCAAGCAGGTGAGGCCACAAGTCACAGTTCTTCATGCACAAATAATATGGTATCACCATACTCTATCAGCTGCTAAAGGGTAAAGACACACCCATGCCAAAAATATCTTCACTGCCATTCTTAAACATATATTATACAAGGCAATATTGAACCTAATTTTGTAAAGGTACAAATAGACAGCCACTACCTGCAATAAAAAGATGCCATGTTGAATGCATGTTGTTGCCAGATGTATGCATAACACAGTATGGCATGTCACATGTGTGCGTGCATGTACTTTCAAATGCAGATAAACAAAAGCCAAATATTTTTTGCCCATGAGGTAATGAACAAAGTATAGCTACGCTGCTGATTTTAGTATGATAAAATAATATGCACAATACCTTGTTTGTAGGACTGATAAGTATAATAATTTTCTGCCAGTAATTAGACAGTGAATATTGTCCATGGAATCAAAGTGAAGAACTGACTTGGTGCCACCACTACTGAACCACATCATCTGTACAAAAAGATATATTAATAATAGATGGCATAAGACAAGACATATCAATATACCTACAGCAAAAAAAAACAAGTTTGTCTCAGAAGAAATATGAAAAATCACAATGCGAAATGGATTTTTTTGTTGAAAATGCTAATGGGAAATGCAGATTTTTTTTTACTGCATTTTGGACCCACTTTTCTCATTTTTTTCGGCCAAATTTTCATTTTTTCTGAAAATTAAAAAAAAAATCTTTCAAGTGAGCAAAACCTAAAAAAAATAATGCGCTAAAAGACCAATTTTAAACAAAATGCACGCGGTCTTCTAAGACAAACTTGTTATTTTTTTCTTGGCCTAATCCTGGCTTTCTTTTCTGTATAAAATCAATAAAAAATTGTCTCACATACCTCTGTGCTATGCTTTCTTAAAATAAACTACTGAACCACATCATCTGCAGCAAAAAAGACTACACCTTCTGCATGTGTGTATGTGAGACAGACATTTTGAGGGCCCCACAATGCAAAATTATATATTTTACCATGTTTTTATCTTTTAGAGTATATTGCAATGCCTAATACATATCGACATCAACCCATTAATGGACTCATAGAAAGCACCCTAAAAAGTATTTCCCCCTTTCCCAAAATATAAATGGATCATTTGAAAGCATTCAAAATCAGATTGAATTTGGTGCCTGCAAGTCACTAGGTAGATACTACCTCACCTCACATATGATTAAATTTGATCAAGGAATTGGAAAGAATCCTTGATTTCACTACACTCGATTCTCGTGTAAGGATCGTCGTCGGAACACAAAATAAAGTGGTACGGATGACTGTGGTCATGGGTTTTCCCCCACGGGGAGCCAAGGGGCAGTAGTCCCGGTGGGGGTATCAGGGGTCTTCGCCCCCTAAGCCCGCGATTTTCGAATTTTTGGAGTATCATATTTGTACAGGAATTTAATAGGACTAATAAAATTGAGTTATGTTCATTTCTCTCTTCCTTTCATCTCTCTTTTGTTTTTTCTTTTTTCTTTTTCCTTTTTTTTTAGCAAAAAAGTGGAACGGACACATCCGTACAGCCGGACCGGTTCCTTTCCGACGCCTCTCGTGTAAGATCTGTGAAGTATCCAAATTTCAAACTTGGATAGAAAACCTGTGAATTAAGTCTAATGATATTAAGATGAATAAGCAATTAACAACAGTCTCCAAGTGAATTGAACACCCAATAGCTCACCTGTGTCAGTAGTAAGTCAGTCATCTGTGGACATTGAAATGGAGGCGGTATTATTACATCCTTCCTGAAAACGCAAAGAACAGGTCATAGTGAGTGCCATGATCATGAAATCTTGAAAACAATTCACTAAACTTTGATTTAAATGTTGCTTTGTGAAAAATTGCTCACGCCCATCACATGCGTCCCGATGATAATTCAACGGCTGCTGGAAGCAGCCTTCCAATATGAAATAGCCGGGAAATCACGCCATGTATGTGTCTATGCTCATCCATTAGTTGTTCCATTGGTTCAGACAAGTCAAGTTAGAGGTCATTTTCGTGAGGTGGTACTATTAAATAACGGATTGGCAGAAATTTGGCATTTCCAGCTCCGCCGTTAAATTACAATCTGGGATCTCGATTCTAATTACAAAATCGCTTCATTTATGACAAATATGCACTTTTGAGTATTACCGTTTACTAGACAATTACCAACACAACTGTGCAAAAATCTCAAATTTTGACAATTGGTACACTCTTAAAAATGTGCTATAATTGCTTTAACTTTTAGATAAATAAACCAAATTAAACACCATACTAAAACGTGACACCTGTACAGTGGCATAATTGTACATTTTACTTCTAAGTTTGTCAAAGCATGATGGAGGAAACTGAAGTGGAGCACAACTTCAAATTTCATTATCTTTTTTAAGGTGGGTGACTCAGGGATGGTACCAGGGGTGGACCCCCCCCCCCACACCCAAGAGTTTCAAAATTTAGGAAAAACAGTGGTTTTAAGCAAAAAATTGCATAAAAATTAGGTTTTTTTAACATATATATATGTGTTAATCTTGTTGTTTCTCCCCTCCTATGATTTTACCCTGGTGCTGCCCCTGGAGAGAATCAATCATGGTCCAATTTTTCATACAATGTCTTCTCCCCGGTCTTCTCCCTCACTCTAGCATACCACCAAAAATATCTGATTACAAATTTTGAAATCAGTCCCAGCCCTTTGGATAGTAGAAAAATATGTATTAGAATAGCCCATTGGAAAATAATGTGGTCAACCACATTTAGAGACATTTTTGCCAATACATCAAAAGTACACATTTCATTGGCCTTAAATTTCACTGCAGTAATGAGAAAAATATTAACTTTCTTCTTCTCAATTTTGATGGAGTAAAGTGGGTGGGGGGGATGATGTTGTCGATCGAGTACCCTTGTTTAAATGACTTAAGTTAAGATGACCAATGACCATGTCTCTGTAGTTCTCTGCCACTCCTTATGAAGTAGGGCTCTTTTAAAGCATATCCAACTCATAAAATACACCAGTTACACCTACCTCAGAAATGATGGAACTCCATTAACCATATACCAGTCTTCCTTCTGATACTCACTAACAAATTTATGAAAGCTGTGTTCTATAACCGGATGCTCACGGTCCTCTTTCTTGGCCTGCTCAACTGTCACTCCTTCCTTCATCCCCTCCTCTTTGTAGCTCAAAAAGTACTCATCCGTCCACTTGTGGTATGCAGGCCAGTCTTTGGCTGCACCCCTGGCAATAAATGGCCTTGAAGTTTTTGCAAAGTCTGAGAGAAACGATTCAGTGGTTGGCCATTCTGGGAGTATAGTTACATTGATTTGAGTTCCTCTAGTTCCGACGCCATTTTGAGGTACTTGAAGAGTTTCTGCCTTTGTCAATGTGTAACATGTTAATTGAAAGGTAAGTAATACAAACAGCACAGTCTCCATCTCCAGATGTATAGTTTGACACAAAAAAGCTTGGACTGATTGGCTAGGTTTTTCGTCTTAGAGTAAGTCTGATACAATTAGAATGTTGTCCTGCAAATAATGAAGAGCTTTTCATGTTAATCAAAGGTGCATTTTGTGAGTCCAGCACCTCCTCACCTTTTCCCCACAGTATTTGTCCACCTACCGCCCATACCCCTCATGGACCCCCCACACCGCCAACCCCACAGACTTATTTCACAAAACCCCGCTCTGAGTTGATGTCGAGCTTGCGGTTCGTGTTATGAGCAATTAAAACTGTGTTTCCCACAGTACCATTGGCCAATAGGCTGTCATTTCTAAATACAATTTGCAAATTTCTTACAGATACGACCAATTTGTATGTAAGATTAGGTTACATATGGAATACTAACAGAGGGCGGAGCGCAACTTGGGTCATGTCAGAGGGGCAATTTCCCGATTTTGAGGCAGATTTTCCCAGTTGGAGGTGGTGTAGAGGCAGAATTTTCCTGGTTGTAGGTAAAAATGTCCCATGAGCCCTTTAGCAGGATTTTCCAGCCTTTTTCCAGTCAAAACTTCTGGGGATGGGGGCACACCTGCCCCTACTTACTAAGTTAATATTTTGGATGATATAAAAATCTCAACTCTTGTTTTAGGTAAGTGGAGCTCCCCTTTCGGACGAGGTTGTGGATCACCAAATGTACCTTTAAATGTGGGGTTTACAATGACTCACTCGGAGCTTCAAGAACATATTTCAGGCTGTGAATGTTATGAAATACATAGTACATATTTGTATTGAAGTTTGTGTTTTTGTATTTGTAAATTTTAGATTTTGTGTTGCATTTTAATTCTTCCTGATTCAGGTCATTTCATGATCACAGCTTCACCCCCCCACCCCCCCGCTTAACTAAAAAAGTTTAGATTATGTATCTGAACATGGGCTATAAGTATGTTGCTATGTGTTAGGACTCGGCGAAGATTATAAGTTTGGAATATCATAATAAATCTCTCTGTAAATGGATCAGTTTTATTATTTTTGCATATTTTTTTTATGTTCATGATGCAGGGTCTCCTTGGAAATCAGTACCTGCTTCTGAAGGAGGTACCCGGGGATATAAATAATGATGAATGGATGATTAATAAGTAAGCAAGCAAGCAAGCAAAAAAGCAAGCAAATAAAAAATATAAATAAAGGTGGTCACTTGATGCACACATTTGAGCATAAAACAAAAACACACTATATATCAATATCAACTGAAAGTTGGGACGTTTTGCTGAAGCTACAAAAAGAAAAAGAAAAAAAGAGGCTGCTAGTGCTAGCTACACCCCCCACCACAAACAAACTCGGGAATGAACAAGTTTCCACTAGTGCCCACGCTAGCACTCATCAGTGGCGATTTAAGAGTCAGCAGTGTCAAAGCTGCTGACAAGGCCCCCCCTAAAATATTGCTCTCTGGGCCCACTCCAGACACCACCTTAATCACACTGAAGTGCGACATTGCATCACTTTGCGACAATAAAAGGGCCCCACCTTAAACTGCTGACAGGGCCCTTTTCCTTAAATGTGCCGCTTGGCACCATATTCTTCCCTGACCGGCATGCATATAATATCCGCATCGCCGTACATGGTGTGAAGCCATAGAACATAAAAGGGAAGAAGCGAATCACAGTAATTATGGAATAGCTTAAGGGCGTGTCAACCCTGTGCTTTTTGTTTTACACGAATTCTGATTTTGCACCATTTTAAACATCAAAAATGTGTTCTATAGGTACCAAAAAAGGTATACACTGCCAGGGACAATCCTGAGATGTATTTTTGCCGATTTCAAACCGCTATTCGACCATTTAAAGTCACAAAAAAAACTGCTTGGTTTAAACGGCGGGAATTTAAGCATGTTTCACGCCGTCAGGCGCAAGGCGCACATCGCGTCGCGCGGTGAATTTGCTGCGTAATGAAGGTCCTCGTTTTTTAATGTATTTTGCGCGAACGCATCTTGGAAAAAACGAAAAATAATATTTTGAAAATGTAAACAAAGCGCTAATTTTTAGACCAGATGAATTTCAATTTCTTCTAATTTCCGAAGTTAGAGACAAAATCTGTTTGATTCAATAGTGCATAAAGATGTTTTTCTCACTTTGGCACAACATATTTCAATTTTTCAAGTTTCAACAAGATACAGTGTTTTGAGAAAGAGACAGCTTGAAATGCGTGAAAAAGTCCACTTTTTTACTAAAACACTGATTTTCTCAATGTTTCAATTTCGCAAAATTTGGTACCAAGTTTTCAGACAAGATCACTCCAAAAATACCGAAGTGAAGGTAAGGTTTTAACTTTCCTACGATAGCAGCTCGTTCTTCTCTATGGACGTTTTCTCATTTTTTCATTTTTTCGATTCTAACTAAAGCTATTCTCCAATATATACTCAATTTTGGAAAAAGAAAGTAAAAATCAACACTTTTTGACATTTGTCCTTATAGTTCGAAAAGTAAGCTCATTTAAAAAAGAAAAAACACCGCCCTAGACAAATTTGTCTTGTTTCTAAAAATAACATAAGAAATCAAATGAATTATAATTGTTTTTGTTATGCTTTCTGAAATTTGGCAATCGTGTTTTTTTATTATTTTCCTCAAAAACGGAAAGTTTACATTAATCTGATGCCCTCATCGGGTTCATCGTCCAATTTTCGTTCTAGAAATGTATACTTTTCATACAGAATCCAATTTTGCAAAGTTACAACCAAAATAGATACTCGGAAACTCAAGTTCACACTGCCCTTCAGTCCGGTATTCCGTAACCGATTTCTCTCACACTCAGCGCGCCGTGTTCGTTGTTGCGTAAACACTCTCGCGTCGTCCTTTTTGTTACCCAGCACACTCATATAAAAACCTGTTGCGTCCACTTTATGTTATCAGTGTTGCATTTCCCCATGTTCCATTTTCTGATCGGCCGAGTTTTCTGCAATAATTAGGCAAAAAAAACAATCGATGAAGACACCATGCCTCTGACAAGATACCTCTGCCATCCCTAATGCACAAAAAGTATGCTATGACCCCTGGTATGTTTTGCTTCCGTAAAAGAGATATTTTGAGTCCGTGACGAATGTGGCGTCAGTTGTTGTTTTTACTCGCTAAATATGACAAACGTAAATACTTGCGGTGTCTCATAAATTCATAAGACTTTCCAAATACACGATACGTAACCAATATGGTGGTGCCCAAAACTATGATATGGAAGTGCGTATGCTCTTATAATACTTTTGGGCACCTCGATTTAGCTCACATTTAAAATTGCTATTTCATTTTAATAGCTGTTTCGTAAAATAATATTAAAAAAACATCTGATCATAACATTTACACTACCCTCGCTAGCATTGGTTGCTATGTAGGTACGTACACATAGCAACCAATACCGCATGCATGGCATCATACACCTGTGCCGAAGCCCCTGATATACTGTTCTTATTTTCCAATTTTTAAAAAATTCCATCGTTCAGATACTGAAAAAATCAGGGAGTCAACTAATAAGAACCTTAAATTAAGATATGATAAAAATGATTTGAACGTAAAAACTATGTCAAATTTCACGCCGACTTGGTGTTAACATTGTTAATAGAAATTGGTTTGACAATTCATAATGATAGCATGGAAAAAAACGTGTTTTTTTTTACTGATTTTTTGTGAGGTGCTGCTATGTCCTTTTGTTTACTTTAAAATTCAGTCCTTCAATATTTGTTACGGGGTATTTCACATCAAATTGAGGTTTTGACTTCTTCAAAAAGTGAAATTATATATGAATTGTTATTACGCTGTATGGAGGGGTTTCAAGTGCCATTGCTCGATTTACCACGTGCACCATGCACAAATGCATTTTATTTATCCTCGGTGCATGTAAAATTTCACCATTTACATGCATATGCTGTACTTTTTGTGAGCTCCATCACAAGTCATCACATTGTGCATGCAGATTTTTCACTGTTGCAGTAAAACGTTTTGGTTTACATGCCCCAGTGCATGTGATTTTCATTTCTAAATCGAGCACTGACAAGTGCAAAACCTTCAAGTTGGTAAAACGAGTGTGGACCTCCCATTAAATAGCGTTTTTAGCGGAGAAAATCTAGAACCAACTTAGTTTTTTCGCTGTGGGTGTGGTGCAGGCCTATGTTGTCTGGAATCAAATCTGAGCGCGTCGTCCTGAGCCGATCGCATCGCAGTATATTTGCGCCGCGCCGAGCCGTAGCCGCAACAAAGTACCAATTGAGCTGCTGATTGGCCACTCGCCCTAACATATTTTACGTTTCTATGAACGTTTGTTACTAGGTCGAGTGGGCAGCTGTGCGTACGCCGTCCAACGCAACAACCTTTCAACGACGTGTCTCATTGATTCAGACTAATAATAGGCTTTGGACCGTCCTAGGTACACGGATTCCCTACTGATTTCGGGCAATATCCGACGAAGTCACTATCAATCTTTTTTCATTTCACATTTACTATCCCCCATTTCTAGTATAACGACATTACATAAGTCACGAATCCCGACAAGAATATCTCAAAAACAGACATTAATCACGAGCGCGAAGCGAAGCTCTTATATACAATCTCGTAAACACCTATTTGAAAGCTCAGTAATGAAATCTATAGTCTGACAGGTTTAAAAAATACCGAACTTCATTTGATCCCCCTTTTCGTTTCTACCATTAAAACTCCTACGGACTTATTAATCGACGAACTACAGAATTTTTCGCCATTTTTAAAAATTGTAATTAATTTGTAGTCAGATATTCAACAAAAACATTATTATTAAACTCCATTCTGTTGGATATTTGTTTTCTCGAAAAAATTTAGTTTTTAATGTAATTGTTTTCTAACATTAAACCTATGATAATGTTGTTCTGATTGTTTTAAAAAATCATGCTTGAATAATGAAACCAATGACGCAAATATGCTGCTAGCGGCCGATATCAATGACGTTTAAATTCGAAACCGTGTTTTGTTTAAAGATCATTGCAGTGCTTGTAAGCTGGTGGTGGTAATCTTAACCAGGGCCTTATACTTAACAAAGGGAGTGCACATCGATAGTTCTTCTCATACATGCAGGGGCAGCATCACACACAGAATTGGCGCCGATGCGAATTCATGAATGTTGGCAGATTATCAATAATTTTATTGTTCCAATTTTCATATTTTTTTTCGAAGGAATCAAGGCCAAGGAAAGCCTCAGGTCAGGTTGGCATGGTGCTCGTAGTCCGAGGCTGCTCTGACTAGACACTCCATATTAGGTGGTCGTGTACTAGGTCAGAGAATTAAGTATATAGCTATTACGGGGACCATCACACTTTTAAACTGGCATTACTCCAACTTGACATCAAAATCCATTACCAAATGTCCACTGTTCTTATTTATAACGGATGTGCCGTTATGTCAATTGACTAACGAGGATGTTTGGGCGTCAATAAACCTGGCGCAAAAATGAAAGAAAATCATGAAAATTGAAGGACACTGAAGCATACCAAAATTGCCTTTATTACAATTCTACATCGAAAAATTGTAGAAAAACTGTTTTATAATACCTCGGTATTGCTTTAGTTTTGTCCCTAATTAATTATTATCTTATGATAATAAAAACCAGGGATCGGAAAATATACTGTCAATAATTGCCAATAGGAGGTCGGTAAGAGAAGTATTTTAAAACTTTTTCCCTAAAGGTTTTGTTAGGAAAAAACCCCCGCATCTCTATATAATTAGTCTCATCATGCTCAGGGCTATGACGTTCAAGCTAGGTCTACTCATTGGAATCGTGAAACCGAAAGCAAAAATGGCAAAGCCATGAAGTCGCTATTGTGCTATCTGTCATTGTAGTTTGTTGCAGTCAGAAAGTAACTTAAAGAGTATAAAGGCCTAGCTCTTTCTGTACATGTCATAACTTAGCGGCTACCTAAACAGGCCGGCGGTTCATGTGAGTTTAGGCGTGTTAGGCAGGTGTTAATCATTAATCTCACCTTTCTAGGTGCGATTAATACTTATTTAACACACAACTGCTGGCCTACATGCCTAGCATGCCTAGGGCTAGGCTAGGCTGGCCTAGGAGGCTCGGCTGGCCTAGGCAGGCCCTGCCTAGGCTAGGCATTGCTCCATATCAACATTACATGCCATCATACAGAATCACTAAATTTTTGTTTAGCCGTAAGCAAACCACCCTAGCCGCTGGGCTGGCTGGCCCAGCCTAGCTAGGCCTGCCCTAGGCAGCTGGCCTAGCCTTAGGCCCCTAGGAGGCTAGGCTAGGCGGCCTAGGGAAGCCCCTAGGCTAGGATGGCATTGCTCATATCCAACATTTAAAATGCCATCATCAGAATCAACTAACATGTTTTTAAAATAACCTCTGGCTTTTTTGAGGATCAATCACCAAACGGAAAATGAAGGTGACCGAGGGCTAGGCTCGGCCAAACATGAAAAGGCACACAACAGATCTTTTGCATGATCTGAAGTGGAAGTAGAAGAGCACACTATAACTCGTCCAGGAAATATTTTTCTCTTTTCGCGGGGTTTGCCGTTGCTAACGCGTGTGCTGCAGAGTACGCACACTACGCGACTGTTGGATCGTTACACGCGATCGTGATTGGTTGATCTAAAATTAGCTGTTTTGTTCAACTTGTTGCTATGCTGAGGGCGTGAATTGGCCTTGCGTCCGGTCGTGAATTGACGCGCAAGTGAGAGAAAATAAAATTTGGGACATCATGAGAACAAGTTCTTCTGAATATAGGCCTAGGCCTGTGCTTACGAAGTTTTGTGTCACGTAAAGACCCTTAATTATTGCCACAACCCAGTGGACAGGACATGAACCTTGATCTGATATATTGTAAAGTTGCGGAGTTGTTGTGCAATGCTCATGTGTTAACCAGATAATTATTAGCCTGAGACTTAGGCCTATATAAGCCAACGGCCCTGGGTAAAGCACAGACTAGCCTGCCTTGCTATGATACACTTTGTCGATTACCACCAAATCGGGGGGAAATTATTCGGGATCGTTTTGCGTCAAGCATTTACGTACGGAATCATACACGCGATTGGCAAAATATACACACTGCGTTTCTTGCGCTATTGGGTGACAGCCTTTTCATATCAGTTCACACTGTTAGTGTTATGCGGCCCCCTATTTCTACGCTTGGGGCAGTGCATCCCACTCTAACTCACGACACTCGTACTGCAGCAGCAGTCAGGTGAGATGAAGAAAAAAGAGGGTAAGAGAAAAAAACATACACTTCAAAACAAACAAACTCCTATAACACAAACCCCGTAAAACAAATTACCGGCGACTGACTGCTGCTGTAAAATATCTTCAGGGGGAGGGCCTGGAGCCAAGAAAATCATAATTTTAGTTGATACATGGTTTAACGCGTAAAAGCGAGATCTGGACGAAAAATTATGATTTTTTTATATGTTGTCAAGGCTGGTTGGATAACAATTTTTTTTACCAAAGATGTCAGACTATTGGCTAAGAAGTAGATGACTTAAATACGACTAAAAATAGGGGGGCCGGACACGATCTGCTGGATTTGGGAATTTGGGATTTTCCAAACTGTAACAGTAATTTCACTCATTTTTCCCCAAGAGTCAAAGACCCTTGAGGTCAAATTGTCAAGGTCAAAAGGAAAAATGAAGGGTTCAAATTGTATTTATTGAAAATTGGAAGTGTCAAAATTTTGTTCCGTTGTTTTTTTAACCGGGGCTTTACATGGATCCAAAGCATGGGCTTAACACAGGCTTTACGCTTTATAATTAAGTTTTAATTTGTAAAAATGGCATGGCCTTTCTAATTTGTAAATGAGGGAATGACCTTTATCATGATGGAATGACCCTTTAAATTCGTAAATGAAGACCTTTAATTGGCAAAGGAATAACCCTTTTTACAAAAAAATTTTGGGATAAATGAAGGAAGGGACATTTAATTGGAAAATGGAGGAACGCCTTAATTGGTAAATGAAGGAATGAGCCTTTAATTGGGAAATGGGCAATGACTCGTTATTTGGTAAATGAAAGAAGACCCCTTTAATAGGCAAATGAAGGACTGACCCTTTAATTGGTAAATGAAGGAATGACCCTGTAATTGGTAAATGAATGAATGACCATTTAATTGGGAAATATATGTAAATGAAGGAATGAACACTTTAATTGGTCAATGAATGACCGTTTTAATTTGTAAACAAAGGAAAGACCCTTAGTTGGTAAATAACTGAATGACCCTTTAATGGTAAATAAGGAATGACCCTTATTGGTAAATAAGGAAGACCTCTAAATGGTAAATGAAGGAAGGACCTGTAAATAAATGAATGACCCTTTACTTGGTAAATGAAGGAATGACCCTTTAAGTGGTACATGAATGACCTTTAATTGGTAAATGAAGACCCTTTAATTGTAAAGTGAAGGAAGTCCCTTTATTGGTCTAGGGGAAGGCCCGTTTAATGGTAAATGAAGGAATGACCCTTTAATTGGTAAAATGAAGAATGACCTTTAATTGGTAAATGAAGGAAGTACCCTTTAATTGGTAAATGAAGGAATGAACCTTTAATTGTAATGCAGACCCTTTAATTGGTAAATGAAGGAAGAGTCCTTAATTGGTAATGAAGGAATGCCCCGTTAATGGCTAATGAAGGATGACCCTTTAATTGGTAAATGAAGGAGGTCCCTTTAATGGGAAAATGAAGGAATGACCCTTTAATTGGTAAATGAAGGAATGACCCTTTCAATTGGCAATTTACGAAGGAAGGACCCTTTAATTGGTAAATGAAGGAATGACCCTTAATGGTAAATAAAAGAAAAACCTTTAAATTTTAATGGTATATGAAAGGAAATGGTCCCGTCTGTATCCCTTAAAGAAATAAAATGGCACATTTTTGAAGACGCCCCCAATTTCAAAATTGATATTTTGGCACAGTTACGTTGGTGATTGTCTAGGAGTAGGAAACTATAGCTGTGAAACGAGAATGATAAAAAATGCGTTATTATCATAAATAAGCGATTTGTAATTAGAATTGGATCTCAGATTGGATTTAACGGCGAGCTGGAAACTTGCTACGTTTATGTCCGGCCATGATGAAATAGTGCCACCTCGAGCAAAAATAACCTCTAACTTGAATTGCCAGTGAACCAATAGTAAACAACTAATGGATGAGCGTAGACGTACATGGCGCTATTTCCCGGCTATTCACATTGGAAGGCCGTTTCCAGCAGTCGTTGAAATTATTATCGGGATCCCGAATAATAATATTCTTATTGCAAAATTCCGTTTGGAGGGACACAGAATTTTTAGCTTAAAGGTCCCAGGAAATGGAGATGATAAACCTACTCCAAATCTTTTAGGGGAATTCCATTCCAATAACCAGGGGCCAGAAAAACAAGAATACACTTACAGTGACGTAATTAGTGTATTATTTATGATTTTCATCAGTCATGAATTTAGATTCACACCAGTCACCTCCAATGTTCTATTACTCTCTCAAAAATCATTAGCACCCTAATTGATGTCATCACCCAACCAAATATTGAATGTTTCCAGACCCTCCTTGTAGACTTGACACAAACACATCAAGTCTATTGGCATTTCATGGGACCTTAAACCATTCACAGGGATAGTTTACTAGCCTGTTACATTGCAACCGTGTAAAAATATCAATTTTTTTGAAAATGAGGGGCGCTCTTCAAAAAAATGTGCTAATATTGCTTTTCATACTACCCAACTATCTGGTGCATATTTTATGGTAGAAAAACACCACTTACCCTGCAGCAATAAAAAAAAATCCCAATTCATTTACTTGGTTTCCCACGGAGGTAGCCAAGTCAAGAGGTCACCAGAAGGCCATCAAGGGTTGTGTTTGACGATGTAATTAGTAGGAATCAATTGATGGCGCCTTGGCCCATGCACTGAGAGGCACTGCATGGGCGGGGCCTACTAATATGAGCATGCCCAGAGCATGAATCTAAGTCACCATGCAGTTATTGCTGAATATGCATATGCACAATGGAAATTGTCAGTGACAGGGTGAATGTGATCGAGTACTGAGTTTGGGGTATACTGGTAGAGTGATTGACATTCACACACGGTAGGCTACAACAATGGCATAATGCTTTTCAAACAAATCAATAATAGCAATAATAGCGATCTCTCCTTCTCGATTGTACTTGTGCAGTCAAAGCAGAGCAACAATAGGATTTAACTTGGGAATTTTTTGCGGGGATTTTATGACAGAATAAAAGTGATTCTGAGCGCTCGCTTCTCAGGTTTTACCTGATCATATTTATTATTGTCATCGAAGAAACAGGAATTCAGGAGCTAAATAACAAGTACAAGTAGGTGCATGATAATTTAAATACTGCGGCCATTAGGGTTAGTGACTTCCGACGACAGCACTGCGCGGCAAGATCATGATCATCAGTGCTTGATTGCTACGGCTTTTCCAATGAACTATTGGCCTTTACGTCGTGCGACCACCAAGTCAAAAAAACTATGCTAGATGCTACTACATACATACTCGAGGCCCACTTGCGAGATTAATCCCATGCAAAAAATATTCATTTCAAATTCAGATCAATTACCTGAAATATGACAATCGTGACAGACATGAGAATTCAATTGGTTTCCGTGTTGTCGGTTATCTATTTACAGCCTGTCCCCATCGAAGTTCCCCATCCCCCACTGGTAATTCGTCTGGCACGAAAAAGGGGGTTTTCTTTATAATATTTTATTATTCTGGTTCAAAAGTTTTTTCAAAGGAAAAAAAATAAGTGATCAGGCATATTTAATATAAACAAATATCTCTCCATATTCTTTGTGAATAAATTACTTGTACTTGTTATTAAGAAATATTGAAATTTGACTCCTTGACTGGTGTGCAAAACAAAAATCACACAACAAGGAAAAAATGTCGCACGCGGGGTCGCAAACCGCCAAGAGCGGAAGAAGAAGTCTATCCATACCCTTTGGCCTGCGCGATATCCTTGGCGAGGATTTTAGAGGAAGTGCAGACTTGTCTTGACTTTGTTTACGCTAATTTATTGGCGAGAGAGGAGCCGTATCTGACAATGGAGGTTTTTGAATGGTCAGTAAAAAGGGCATTGCTTCGACTCAGAGAGAGTATAAAAATTGTGGCCTCTGGTAAGTCATCAGGAAGAATTTTAGATTCAATTCTGCCCAACACCCTTACGAACTGACGAATTCGGCAACTTTAACATGGTTATAACTGGCGTGCGTATGGGAAAGAATTAGTATTCTGCCACCATCCTATGAATTCGGCAGCTCGACGATAAACTTGCAGGTGTTGGATGTGGTGGACAGAATATTGAATTCATTCCCTTAAGTTAAAGTGTAGAAACCAGGAAAGTAGCAACCTTGCCGGAGGTGGAAGTTGGAATTATTTCTGGAGACGGACTGTGGTGCACTACTGTAGGACCAAGCAGGGACACCTTGCGTTGGTGCGACATTCAGGGCTATTTAATTAGTGTTTTTGTGGTGTTGCTAGGGATTCAATAATTCCTGGTAAATATCTATGAAATTCCACTTAACACCCTAACTGGGTGCAATTTAGTTATTGTGCTCTTTCACTGACAATGCCAAAGAAAGGGCCACCATTGTGTTGACAACATCATTGTCATTGACATTCCCGTTCACTCTTGCACGGCCCAACTATTGATTATCTTGGCAAAACACCCCCACAGCCCAGCTTCAGTGAGCCAATAGTTCAGTGCCAGATGGTGGTCACAAGTTTTGAACTAATCCTGTGCTGAAAAAGAAGTCTGTTTAGGACACATTTTTTACTAATAACTTTGTTATTTATAGTCTAGTTAAGTAAGCAAACTCTCTCCTACTACTCAAATTATATATTCTTTCTCACCAAAATGATTTTGAATTTTGTTTGATAAATTATTTTTCTGATCGTTCCTATCTGTGGCGGGCTATGTCGCTATACTCTAGATAGGCAGAAAAATAAAATTACAATTGCCTTTTATAATACTTGAAAGTAATTCATTAGAAAGAGCACTGCTCACAAAGCATAACACAGTGTAAATGAAGTCAAAGTGTTACTGGTTCTGCAAAATTTGAATGTTAATTTGGGAGGAAGAAATCTGATCTGTATACCAGTTATAACGTGCACAGGTCATCTCACACGTGTGCAGAGGTCCGAACTAATTAACGCTAATCACAGCTAAATGGAAAATTTCAAATGACCGATCTTTTGAAGGTACATGGGTCAGTGGTTCGACCACTAATCTGTTCGACCACTTTGGGAAACACTTCCGGTCGCATTCTGTTGCATAGTAATGCCATTACACGAGATGACAGGGTAATACGCAAGCGCATGCATTGAATGTGATTCGACTTCTGAAAAAACCGTCTGCCTGAATGTTCCAAATTTCCAGCAACAATTCAGCTCTGCACCACCCAAAGCGTTATTATTTGCTATTACTCCTTGTTTCTCAGCTCTGTACTGCGGTTAATATTCATAATAGTAAATATACCTATAGTCCTGTTGGATGGGTGGGTCCAGTGGCATGAGATGTGCCCTAAGTTGGGGCAGAGCCAAAAATAGTCATACATCAAAGGTGAAATTTCCAAATGCTGTTAGAGTGAATATTGTTCATGGTTTGGTCTAGAATAATTGAAGTTCATGGATCAAAACATTTTTCGGACAAAAAATAGCGCGTTACGGATTAAACAATTGAGATGGAAAATGGCGCCCCCTCTCGATGGTGGGGGTACGGGAATTGAAAAAAGTGATATAATTAAATAAATAAAAGAGGTAACAACAAAATTGTTTTTGATATATTAAGCGGACACTGAGTAAGATAATTTTGATACCAAAAATATGTGACCTTGTGTGTTTTTCATCGAAATTAAAGGAATACGAAAAATAAAAATAATTCCGTCCCACCACATGTTGTGAGGTTTTTTAAGTTCAAGAACAAACAAAAAATATAAATAAATTTCAGCAAAACATGTCAGACCATCAAAATAGGGCAACTAATATTAAAAACAAAGAAATCATGGTTTTCATAACACTTATATTGATTTTGGATGTTTTTATTGTTTTGAGTTTCCTGAATTTGTGGTGGGAACGGAAGCAATTTTGGTGGGACGGAATAACACATGGAGGGCCTGAATTTGCAGTTATCAGGAGTGTTAGCGACTCAAACACTAAAAAATTATAGCACACTAAAATGTCTCATAAGTTATATAACTATCATTACCCCATCAAATTAGAGTCAAAAAACCGGATGACAAATCTGATATTCCTAACAGTTTTTGTGCGAAAACTTGAAATTTTCCCCTAGATATGTGGGGGTCTATGGAAATGACAGTTTTGCTGACATGCGAACCTTATGACGTCATTGTGACGTAATGCTAATCATGTTGGGACTCCTTTGGATCAAGGATAAGATGAGGATGACCGTATCTATCTATTGGTACCTAAATCAAGGGTGTGATGTAGTCCTGTGTTCTGCTAGGGCAGTGCTGGCTTCTCTCCGAAGGGGGGGGGGGGTGGTCCATCACTTGGGATCACCATGTTATCTTACCTGTACCCTGGTTGGATATTTGTTTTTGATAAAAAGCGGAAAAACATGTTTTCCATTGACAAATTAGATATTAAATAATTGGCACCAAAAAAGGGGGGGTTTTCGCAAGCCAGGGGGAAGACCTGAAGGGGGTGGTAACCCCACCCCTTTTCGTGACGAGGGTTAAAGGATATCATGACTTGGAAAAATTATATTGGTGATTTGAAACTGCATTTTCGCAGTGTTAAAGTGAACTTGCTCATAAATCTGTGCTGTATTTAGGGGGCCTTGATTAAAGATAATAAATTGCATGTAGGACTTAAAAACAAATATGTAATATTGTGGAGTTAGCACTCAAAAAATTTTGGGTCATATTATCGTCTAAAACCACAACTGCTTCAAGTGGTTTGATAGAGGACTTATGGGTTTGGTTATAAGTGCTTGGGGTAAACCTATAATTGTATAATAACCCATAAATAGTAGAGTAGGATATTAGATACACATAAAACTATTTTCCAAATTCAACCATTGAATTTATGTCCCTGTCAAATTAAAGAAAATTTTCAAAAATCCATTATATTTGGTAACCAGGTAACAGATTTTAAAAATGTAATAATAACTTGTTACTTGGGTTTGCGTAAAATAATGAAACCTTAAGTTAGTAATTCTTTTTCAACCTTAAAAGTTTCAAGACAATTTTGTCCAAAGTTTTTGACACTTATACAATAACCAATAGTACTCGGACAAAATTCCGGCCCACCCACCATTCCGTCCACCACATCGATCAAATTTTTTTAAACTGCGATGTGAAATTGTGGGGAGTCTCTTTTTCCATTCTTTGCATGTTAATAGTAGGATAGTTGGACTATATATCCAGTGTTAAAAAAGTTTGATTCAATCCTTGTACTTTTGATTAAAAATTATACAAATGTTTGGTGTTAAAATTAGTGTAAGCATCGTTCCGTCCACCACATCATGAAACTTGTGTTGCCATGGAAAACTCTACATTCCTTTGCTTCTTTTTGTTGTTTGTATATGTGGTATAACTACTTGTTCTCACAGACACTAATTAGGATCCATTAAAAACAACAAATCGGGAGATGCAACTGAACAATGCTATCAAAATTCGTCCCGCCAACCAAAACGGTTATTTTTGGTTTTCTGACCCAGTTCCCAGTTACTCTCACAGCCATGGATAGACCATCAGACATACCAAAAAAGTGAGGGTTATTGATTTTGCTACCACGGCAACTTTTTCGCTAGACTAAGAGGGCGTTTTCAAAATGGCGCCAAAATGTAACACCATATGAATGACGTTTTGATAGCCAATTTATGGGGTGAAATGGTCCATTTTGTTAGTTTTCCTTAATTGTTGTGTCAATGTATTAGAGGGTAATTCACTACTTAAATGTATTATAACGGAGGGCCCTTTTTGAAAATGGCCGCCAAATGCAATGTAGCACCTCATAAATCAAATGATGTTCTGTAGCCAAAAAAATGGGGTGAAAATGGCCCCAGTTTAGTGTTTTTGCTATATTTGTTGAGGTCAAATGTATAGAGCGCTCACATTCACCACTTAAATGTTTCTAATGGAGTCGCTTTTCCAAAATGGCCGCGAAAATGCTATTTAAACACCTTATAATTGATGTTTTAATTGCCCATAAAATGGTCCAGTTTTCAGTGTTTTCCTATATTTGTTGAGGGCAAATTAGACGTCACATTCACTACTTAAATATATTCTTACTGGAAGACGCTTTTCCCAAATGGACGCAAAATACTAACCAGTTTTTATATAGCGCTTATCCAACAGGCTCAAAGCGCGGTGACAATATTATTACGCCGCTTCAAGAAAATAGTCACAATCATTTCGCTTTCATTTAGGTGGACTGCTGCTCAAAGACATGCCATACAAGCGCCACAAGCCTATTCAGCAGTTAGATTGTACTTCCCCATAGGCGCTACCAAATTTCGCTGTTGGGTGGCCGAGGCAAACTTGAGACTAAGTGTCTTGCCAAGGAACACAAACACGTTGACATAGTGGGGCTCGAAACTCACGATTTTCCGGTCTATTGATCACGAGTCCTGCACCTTTTCCGCTGGCCACACGCGCTCCATATATTTTAAATATAATTTAACACCTCATAATGAAGCTGTACTAAGCAAAAAAAAAATGGGGTGAAAGGCCCAGTTTTGTTAGTTTTTTGCTATATTTGTTGTTTGTCAAATGTATAGAGAGTCACATTCACCATTTAAAGGTATTCCTAATGGAGGATGCTTTTAAAATGTCCGCCAAAATGCGATCTTAAAACCTTGTTTTATAGCATAAAGGGGTGAAATTGTGAAATGGCCTAGTTTTTCAGTGTCTTTGATTCTTTACCCTGACAAATCTGTTAAGGACTCTGAGCGAAAACAATGTTAATCAAACTACCAATTATTAAATGAATTAAACAACAATTCATCGGTATTTACCCCTTCCTGTCGACATTTATGGGTTTCCCTAGTTGTTGAGGTAGTAAAGTGTATAGAAGGGTGAAACTCAATAAACAGACCAAACAGGATCTCTGATAAGAGGGTGCTTTTTCAGATTGACCAACAAATAAACAGATTTTTAAACAAATATGGACTAGACTTAATTAAAAAAACCCGAAGATAGAATCATTGCAGTTAGACAAAGTATCCCAGGTAAGCAAAACTCGTAAGCCAGTGTGAGTTTTTTCTAAAACACAAAATAATGGTTACCATAATGAGCTTACATGTTGTATTCAATGATCAGATGTAGGCATTCAACCATTATCACCATAGATCTGCTAAATCGGTTGTAACCATCAAATGTAATCCATGGGAATGCCACTATGATAAAATTGTGACTGGCATTGATGCATACAGAGCTGATGAGGAGGTATATGAATCAGCTCTTTCTTGGCAAAGTTAGCACGGGAAACTATTACTGAACCACCCAAGGAAGAGAAGCTTTTTGGCAGGATACTCATGGAGCTGAGAAGTGTCTGGATTTCCCTGTTACTATAAATGCCAGAACCTGTCGATCTCGACATTTTATTGGTGAGTCCAACTCTCTATTACCACTTTACCTCAACAAATGGAGAACTCTACAAAACTAGAACATTTCAACCCATATCTCGACAGGAAGGGGATAAATCTCGATTGATTGTTGTTAATTTTAAATGTAATTGTAGGCTTGATTTAACATTGGTTTCGACAGAGTCCTTCACAGATTGTCATGGTAAGAATCAAAGAATATATCAAGGCCTGTTTTGCAGCTGACACAGAAGAATTCCCAACATATCCAAAGCGGTGTCTGTTGAAAATACCAAATGGGCGGCAGAATTGTGTCTTCAGCGTTCATAAATTGTCCATCTATGTCCACATAAAGTGTGGAAATCTCTTTCTCCTTTTGTCGATTGCCAATTAGTATTATGCGCCCATCAGGAAAGCGTCTAATTCATAGCATTGTCGAGGTCGCAGCTGGGCTAAGCGCACAACCCTATGTCAGCACTTGGATTGTAACATCACCAATTAACCGCATTTACTGGATAAATCAAATCATCAACATCCATTTAAACGACGAAACAAAAAACTAGAAAATCATTAATAACAATAAAAATAACTGTCAGAAAAAGATACAAAAAGATAAAAGGAAAGGCAATCTATGTGTACTGAAACTAACAAATGATGGATAGAACAAAATCACAAATAGGGAAACTGGGCATTTCACCCCTTTTGGGCTATTAAAAACATCATTATAAGTTGTTAAATCGCATTTGCGGCCACTTTGAACAGCGTAATCCATTAAAAAAGGAATGACATTTAAGTGGTGGAAGTGAAGCTTATACCCAGGGGGTCTCACAGGCGGGCCCGCGGGCCAGATCCGGCCCGCGAAAGCTTTGATGGTGCTGGCCCTGGAACAGTTTTGAAATATACAGCAACCTGTGCAAAAGAGGGTGATCTGGCCCGCGGCATGAAATATTTGAAGGGTTATACAGCCCGCCATGGCCCGCGAGCCAAAACAGTTGAGAACCCCTACTCTATTACATTTTGCATCCACCAAATATAGAGCAAAACACTGAAAATGCGGATTTTTGGCTTTTTAAAACATCATTATGAGGTGCTAAATGCATTGGCAGCCATTTTGAAAAGCGGCCCTTCATTCGAAAAAACATTTAGTAAGGAATGTGACCACTCTATACATAGGACATCAACAAATATAGGAAAATAATGAAAACCTGGACCATTTACACCATTTTATGGCAAATCAAAACATCATTATTAGGGTTTACGTTTTGTTTGTAAATAGCATTCGGCGGCCATCATTTTGAAAAGCGCCCTCCATTAGGAATAACTTTAAATGGTGAATGTGAGCGCTCTATACATTTGACATCAACAAAATAGCAAAACACTGAAAAACTGGGCCATTTCATCTAAATTTTTTGGCTAGCAGAACATCATTATGAATTTTGAGGTGCCTAAATTGCAAAGTTGGCGGCCATTTTGAAAAAAGCGCCCTCCATTAAAAATACATTTAAGTGTGAATTTTACCGCTTCATACATTACATCAACAAATATAGGAAAAATACTACAAAAATGGACCATTTCACCCATAAAGTGGCTATGAAAATGTATTATATGGTTTTTTTAAATGGCATTTTGGCGGGCCCAATTTTGAAAACGCCCTCTAGCGAAAAAAGTGCAGGGGTAGCAAAAAAAGTCTACCCTTCACTTTTTTGGTATGTCTAATGGATAGTCAATGGCTGTGAAGAGTAGCTTAGGGCACATCTCATGCACACGGGGACCCAACCAGCCAACGGACTAATAGTTTTTACAGACCTCTGCGAGGCACCCGGAAGATGCAAAAAAAAAAAAAGCGAGATATGCACCATACTCGCTATTTATATTGCGTGAATCTGCGCGCCAAGCATGCTGAGCAAGATGCCCCACTTGGGTGGTTACGTTCTAACCGTGTATAATTAGGGGGGGTGTTATTGCACCAAAAGTGCAAGTATGCATTTTACCCCAGCAACAAAATATGGAGAACCTGCCTGACATTTAAAAAAAAACCTACCTTAAAAAAAAACTAAAATTCAATCAATAACCCCCCTGTACATACCTACCCTAAAGATTTGCCCACTAAAATAGTTAAACACCTGCTAAAGAAGACTGTAATTGTTAATGAGCCTTGTGCTTTTCACGTGAGTAGTTGCAGTGAGAACAGGGTATGGTGAAGCTGTGTGAAACCACTCAGGCGTCACAATTGCCAGCACGCTGTTTTGTTCCCATATTGACTTCTGATTTTGTAAAAGCTCCAAATTATTGACAAAAAATTCACAGTTAAACTCTTTTGGATGAATTGTAATTTGTTATTACTTTGCTTTACTATAAAAAGCAGTGTACATGACAGCTGTAAGTCTGTCCCATTACTCATATCAGAGATTTATGATATAAATGAGTGTGTGCACCTAGTGTCTTGGCATTGTATTTAGAAGCTTAAGTAGTAATCGGCTAATCTGATCATGGATTCAGTTAAACAAGTCACGGCCCAATGTGAGATGCCACTATGCAGGATTTCATTGTGTTGATTTAATACCTTAGTTGTAAAAGAGTTATTATGTTTTACCTAGATCATGCTCAGACTTGCTATTCTTGGTATAGCCGATATCGGTTGAGGTACCAATTGTTAGTTGTATAGCTATTTTCTACAAAGTTACCTTAAGACAGCAAAGATTAAATTCTTTGATATGCATTAGTTCTTATGTTGAAGACTGCTCACACTGCATACATGCAGCTCCATTGATAAATTCCTGAAAATAGATGTTGTAATTTTGTGATTAGCCTAATTTTAAAACAACATTCCACAAAAAGCTAAAAGACATGTAACATTTGGTGGGAAATAATCTACATGGCACAAATTGGCTGGAATTAAATAAAAATGTTTACTTTTGGGTAAAACTAACAGTAATTCGAAATCAGGAATAAAAATCCTGAATCTTGGTGATAGCATGTGTGATACTTGTGGATACTTGCAATTCAATGTTCATTCAAATGCAAAGCTTCCTAATTTGGAAACCTTATTACAAAACTTTCAGGGGGTATGTACAGGGGGGTTAGATCAGTTGTCAGTTAAAATGATTTTTTCTAGTTAATTAGAGTTCCATATTTTGAGCTGGGGTTTCAAATTTTTTTTGAATTATACACCCCCCTAGTGTGATTCCTCCGATGAGCTGTAAAAGACACCGGCACTAGCCATTGGTTAGCGCAAGCAAAGTGTGGGTCTCAGAATACCCACAATTCCCAAAATTATGCAAGGCAGAATCACCGTTCTTTCAATGAAACTCCGTTATACGTAAGATGCACATCACGAACCATCTAACGCAGGAGATGAATGATGGTTACACCAGTTCTCAAAATGAGGGACAATTATACTTGATTTAGGTAAATATCACTAGTTCGAACGTAAGGCAAGCACAAGCACAGGGGATTTTTCCGGACTATATTGTGGGGATAAAGATAGGATTTCAAAGCTATTTCAATCGCATTTTGCTGTGTTTTAACAACTCGAAATATTAAACGTGAATATAAATAAAATATACCCACAGGTTCATGAGCCATTTAGAGGAAAAATCCACATTTGTTATTACCTCAACATAATACCAAGGTCCATAAACATGCCATAAACCATGAGATCATGCAAGAGCATTTGCTGACTCTATCAGCAAAGAATGCTGTCTAATGGTACTGTCACAAGCCAGAGGCCTGGTGGAAGTCAAAAATAATGTTTAGGCCTACAGTATTACAGTGGTAGTCATTCGCCGAGTTATGTTTTTCCGAGGTGTTGGATTTTGTTGGTTTGAATGTATATGGTTTGTCTCTTGACTCCTCTTTCCTATCATATCAGTATCTGACTGCGCTGCTTTGCAATGCACGAGTGTCATGAGTGGTAATTGGGATGGCATGGCCCTTCATGATATATTATTTGTTTAGGCTTTAAAGCGGAAGGGAAAGCGCAAGTAATAGTGAATTTAGAAGTCTTAAAGGAAAAAAGTCCAATTCACTAGTGCTTGCGCTTCACGTTTTACAATAAGCCTTGATTATAATTCGTCTTCCTAGCTTTGGGAAGTATTGTACTGCGTATGACGCACGGCAGACTTTGTACACTCGCCGATTAAACTGCGGCCTTTACTGCCATTTCACAATTAAGCTGCGTGAATGAAAGCTATGACGTCATTCCCTAGTTCAGGCCGGACGAAGATACCACCAAATAGGGGGCCTCATAATAGTGCGAAACCGCAGCAGTGTGTATATTTTGCATCGCGTACATGTGCATTCGGTACAAATGCTCAAGTATCGTTGTTCGAACGCGAAACGATAACCGAATAATTTCCGCTCGTATTTGGGGCTAATCGACAAAAGTATATGTGAAGCATAGCAAGGCAGGCTAGTTGAAGCTTTACCCGGGCCTAGCCTAGCCAATTGACTATCATAGGCCTAGCATCGCCTACTAAATATTATATTGTTGTTAAACAGGATTGACTATGGGTATTGCATTGCAAGGAAATTGTTTACACTATTGAGTTAAACCGAACCTCAACAACTTTGCAAATATCATATCGATGTCATGTCACTGGTCACGACGCACGAGGCTGGAATAGTTGGTGGCAATAATTTTAAAGGTCATTTCGGATGAAAGCCTTCGTAAACCACAGCCTAGTCAGAACTGTCTGAAAGGTCAAAATGTACGTGTGAGCCTTCTACTTCCAACTTGAGAAACTTAGAGTGCAAAGATCTGCTGGTGCTTTTTTTTATGTAGCCGACCGACGCCTAGCCCTCCGTCACCTTCATAAATATCCAAAAAAAGGTTATTTAAAAAATTCGTTGATTCTGATGATGCATGTTAAATTTTGGAATTTGATAATCTTGAGAGCAATGTCAGTTTATGGACAAAAATAGCGATCATTGCATGTGTAACCCAAAAGGAGACTAGGGACCTGCCTAGGCCAGCCTTAGCAAGCCTAAGGCCTAGGCATGTAGGCCCAGCAGTTAGCCAGCAGTTATCAGTAATCGTACATAAAAAGTTTGAGATTAGATAAACACCTAACAAACTGCTGGCCTGTTTAAGTAGGCCTAACCCTTGTAAGGCTTGAGTTAAACTCAAACGTCAAAAGGCCATTACTGTTATGAAGGAATTATTTGGCAGCAACTACAAATAAATCATGACAATGGCAGAATTTTCTATTTATAATTCAATGCATTTAGCAGAAATGCCAGAAAACAAACAATTCAGATTAGCCACGATTCGTCAGGCATCATTGTGTCTTTCACAATAGGGGGATAGGCACTTGTGCATTCGAACAACAGGGAGGCATAGGATGGACTATGCACGGCAGCACGGCCGCACTGTGCCTTATGGTCCTTCCCAAATTTCGTAGGGCATATGGAGGCCCCCTCACCCCTCCCCCGGCACGGGGCGCGACTTAATGCGTACCCCCTCTGCAGCAGTGAAGCTATGCTCTGCGTAAGCGTGTGATGACCTTGATTCCTGCGATAGGTCCTCCTTTTTATGCATGGCATAGAACTAGGCCATGGTGAAAAACAAGTGAAGAAGATGAACGTGCGAAATTCAGAGATCAGACCCCGAGCATGATTCCCATCATGGTATTTCTGAAAAAAAAATATGAAAATGGGAACAAAATTATAATCAGTACAATCTGCCAAACAATCATGAATTGCCCAGCCATACAGTGTGGTGTTGTGATTTATGTGAAGCTGCCCTGCTATGAGCAGACGATCCGCTTTGCACTACGTTAAAGTGCAGGTTTCCGAATTTACATCCATCAGAATTCGACTGAAAATTTTGAAATTCATCTAGTTCCAAACACAAATTTAGCTTAATCGAGCGACAGTTGGTGTATTTACCTACCAATGTGATGCAAAAATCGGTTTGATATGACATTGCAAATGTTCAAAACTCGCGCCTAGTAGTGAGTGCGTGATGATGATCATGATGCTCCACGGGCCCGACCATTCACTTTTTCGGTTATGTAGTTTGCCGGTTCGAAGTCTAAACACAGCCTCCGCCCCGCCTTGATGACAATAGTGGTCTACATGGCCTTCTGGAACGTAAAGAAATCAGTCTCTTGCACCAGAATGAAAGAACGTGCTGTATTACTGTTAGCCTTGATTTGATGTATTACGAAGAATGTGAGAAGGTTGCTTGGATGGAATTTCGAGTGCATCTTGGGTAATTTCTTCCCCACAACAATTTGCAAAAAAATAACATCGGCCCGCTCGCTTAAGCAGGTCTGATTTAGTTACGTCATTGGCCTTGCGGCTGAATCAACGCCATGTGAGGTCCCCGGGCGTAATTTATGCGCCGGTATTAAAAACCATTAGTATTTTCGCTGGTTACTACTAAGAAAAAAGACGAAAACGAGTTGCCAGGGGAGGGTGGCCAGAAGGAAATCCAAATTCTAGACGTCGCCATTGGTTGTAATTAGCAATACGTGACCAATGGTTTTTTCACTCCGTTATTGCCGGGGGAGGGGGGAGGTGGCTGGCCAGCGTAAAACAAATGTTGGGGTCCAATAGGAACTTCCCACACCTTGGTAATAAGTGACTCACCATGTACATGTGAAATGTAGACAAAATATTCCGATTTTTTTTTCATGCATGAAATGTACTTAAATGAAAAAACGGGTTTTTCTTAAAATGGGAGAAACACCAGTGAGAGCTTTGCAAACAAACATATTTTTCTTTCTTTTTTTGGGGGGGGGGGGTGTTACAAAACAAACAATGATGACAACCTATTTTTTTCAAGTGAAAGACAATCCAACTATTTGTACGGCCATGGGCAAAAGGAACCTCCTCCCATTTCCTATATTAAATGAAATTGTTGTTGTTATTTATATTATCAAAACATTTGACAAAGAAATAAAATTTATACAATTTTATGAACTACAAGAGTTAAGCAAACCCTCTCAGTGGTGAGGAATTCCACTATAAATTTCAAGTACCATTTCAAAGATACACAGAACAAACAGTAAACTACACGCACGACAAAAACACACACACATAAACACACACACGGACGTATTAAATCTGCCAGCGACTTGCAAATCCCCATGGCTTTCAAGGCAAGCGAATAACTTAAGGCCTCTTACCATTAAAAGTGAGGAGGGAAGGCATTTGTTGTAAGTGTTTTGACTCTCTCAAATCATAATGACCGCATCAGGAAAAAATGGTTGAGGTTTTTTTATTTTATTGTCATGGAAAGACCCCCTTAGCAGGTCTTTTTAGCACATAAATGAATGTGGTTAAGTAATATCCACAATTAGCCATACCATCCATCAAAATTTCAGATTGCAACACTATAATTTAAGAAATTAAAACCACAAAAACAAACTGATTGACGTGTATCCAAAAGGTGTGAGTAGGCTACAGAATCGCTAATTTTTTTAAGACAGATGGTAAGGGGGAGATACAGAAGCTGTAACAACAAAACCCACCCACACTTCCAACCATTTGATGATTCACAAAATCACATCCATAGGCCCCACCCTCAGGCTCCGCCCCACCCCATCCATCCTCCACAGGGCCAATGAAAATCCCTTCCCCACACTTGAATAGTACCACTAACCACCTCCCACCCGATTTCCTACACCATGAACAAACCATACAACCCATTGTATCAATAAAGTACAGGAATTGAACCATGAACTCACTTAAGCCAAGTTAGGGCCGATGCGCTGGTAATGTGTATGCTACATTTACCAGTTATACAGTACAAATGCGGCATCCACAACACCCACATTGATCACGTGTGATACGGCTCCGCTTATGTCGATTGATTTTGAACCTTGAAGATCGTGATCTTAAAATTATACATGATAGGAGGAAAAACCATTACAAAATGCCTATACCTTTTGACAATTATGCTAATTGCCGAAAAAATATGAAAAAACGAGCTTTAGTCTCGTTTACGATAGGCCCGCCCAGATATCTAGTGACAACAATCACTGGAAACCTGGTGGAACAATGATTGGATGACCTGCATGACATGGGGGCGTGGTTTAGATAGATCGTTATGAATAGTGGGTGTCTCAACAGTGTAATTGAGATGAAGGGAGTGAGGATCGCCACTAACCTTATTCCCATGAGATACTATAGAAGTACATAGGCTACTCGGATGTTGTGGCGGCCTTATGTTTTATCACCAGATTTGGGGAGTAAGTGCAATAACTGGACAAATACCCGGAGGTGCGACCGACCTCCTGACCTGAATACCCCGTGTTCATAACTTTCCCGGCAAGTCAACAAAACTCTGAAATCCAAGCAACGAAAGTTAGAGTTTATTTTCTCGTTATATGCCAACTTGTGCAGTTCGATGAGTGAGCCACCAGGTGAATTTCTGGGAGACCTTTGGCAACTCCCAATTACACATTTTCAGTCGGCAGTAGGCAAATTGAGCGAGATGGGAGAAGGGGAATTCCCTGGGGTGGTGCTAATTGTTATAGTATTACGCTAAAAGTGGAATTAGGAGTACCAGTCTTAGATTTTTGTAGGATGGTTAGCTGGGGGGGGGGGTGTTTCGGTTGGGATTTTAAAATAGAAGGGGTCAATAGCAAAGATGGGGAATGGGGTGTTATTGGCCATCTCCGATAAAGTTCAAAAACGATTTTGTCGTGTCGCTCCAGTCTACACGGTTTTTTAAAGCCTGTTTTGCTTGTAAGAATGATTATTAGTAATTTAATTATACTTAAGAGTTATGCTTTCAGATGATCTGGATAGAAGTTGTAACCAGCAAGAAAGTAGTATCCAGCAAATAAGGCTGATGATGCATAATTCTTGTTTTCGCCATTGTAGCCACAAGCCAAATTTCATTCTTTAAAAAATGTGTCCCCTACTCGTTACACAAAAGCGCATATCATAGATTACATGGCCTTTTTTTATCATCCTCTATTTTATTATGCCTAATTATAAAGTTCAAAACACGATAAGGGTTTGTTTAAAATCAGGGGTAACTATTGGCTGAAAACTACAATGTGACCCATAAACAAACATGTCTATACTTTTTCATAAAGATACTATGCCAAATAAAGACCACCAAAAGCAACAACATACAGCTGCAAAGAAAAGAAACATTTTGAAATGCTTGATGACTAACAAAAATATGAACATATACATCGGAAATTGCTATAAAATAACCGTTCATTTGATGAAGGTTTAAATTTGAGTAGAACCAGCGTTATCATAAAGAACTTTGGCGACAACATCAAACATTTAGGAATTGTAATATTTGAAGCAAGTAATGAATTTCCAGAAATCTTAGAAGAATTGTGCAACATTCGGTAAGTGTGGTGTCAATTGAAATGTTTAGTGGGAAATTCCTTCAAAAAATGTCCTCTCCGAATTTAGACCAATAAAGCTCTAGTCTTTTAAATTTTGCCCAAAAAAAGTAATTTCACTAAAATTTTTTTTAAAAACTCTAGTTTATGTTCTATACATTTGTAGAGTAAACACTTGGATGGCTATCCCATTAAGTTTTCCTGTATGACATTGATCAAAATGTTAGACAGTCAGGTTCGTCAAAATCTGTTCCTTTCCGAAAAAAATGAAGTTTGCATAACATTAAAAATGTTCATGAAGACCTCACATCTCAAATTTGAGAAAACATTACTGTTTGAATTATCTATATTACAAAATATTAATACTGAAAAAATCAAAGCACTTTGGTTTTTCACCCCAAATTAGAATGAATGAAATGGTCTGTCAAAATATTGTTCCTCTCTGAAAAATGTAACATTTGTCAATCATAAAAATGGTCACCAAGACCATGACCGCCCTCCAAAAAATTTTGGAATATATATCTTCTCAACTTGCCTACAATGTAAAACCATCAATAGTGAAAAGAATCATGAGACATCATTTTTCACCCAAAAGAGGCAGCCGAGGTACCATGATTGTAAAAAAAACCCATAATATTGGATTATTAAAGTTTCGTAAGAGTTCTCTGAGAGCATGTCGCCAATATCACAGACAGATCCGTTACCATAAATTCAAATTGATACAACCCAATTGCCAAAAATATGGTAGAACGAATGTTCCAATAAGCGATAAATCAGCACATGTCAATTTTATCTATATATTAATACCGGTGGTCTGTCTATCTGTCTGTGGTCTGGACCGCGTCTATTTCTCGGAGACCGAGGGCTTCGCACGCACGGTACTGAAAATTGTGGGCGGGTTGACCCTTGATCGAACGAAGGACCCGAGTTTTGTATTGGTAGTGGATCACAGGTTAATCGGGGGGTCAAAAGGAGTCAAAAGAGGTCAAATAGAAAGCGTGTCAATTTTCTCGGAGACAGAGGGTCGCACAGTTCCTGAAACTTGGTGGGTGGGTGTACCCCGTTTTTATAACTTTCCCGGTCAAGCAAAATCTACATCCAAGCAACGAAGTTTAAGAATTTATTTTACCTGTTTATATGCCAAATTTGGCAGTTTCGATGGTGTAGCCACAGGTGAATTCCTGGTGAGTACTTTGGCAACTCCAATTACACTTTTCAGTCGGCAGTAGGCACATTGCGCGAAATGGGAGCATGGAAATCCCTGGGATGTTGCCTAATTGTAGTATTACGCTAAAAGTGGAATTAAGGAAAGTAACCCATCTTAGATTTTTGTAGGCTGGTTAGCTGGGGGGGGGGGTGTTTCTGTTGGGATTTTAATAGAAGGGGTCCAATTAGCAAAGAGGGTGAATGGGTGTTTATGGTCCATTCTCCTATAAGTGTTCACAAACGATTTTTCGTGTCGCTCATCATTCATGACACGGTTCAAATCCTGTTTTTGCTTGTTTTAAGAATTAATTCTTTATTAATTTAAATTATTAATTTTTTAGGTTTTTTCTTTTTTTAAATTTTTCTTTAATTCAATTAATAGTTGAAACCAGGCAAGAAAGTATCAAGCAATATGCTGCTGATGCATAATTCCTTGTTTTTCTTCGGCAATGATCCGCCAGCCCAATTCATTCTTTAAAATTTGTCCCCTACTCGTTTACACAAAAGCGCATATCACAGGTAACTGACATTTTTATCAGTCCTCTATTATGTCCTAATATAAAGTTCAAAACACGATAAGGGTTGTTTTACAATCAGGGAACCTACCACCTCTTGGCTTAACAGCTACAATGTGACCCTAAAAAACAATGTCCTATAATTTTTCATAAATGATACATGCTTGCCACCCCGCAAATATTAAAGACCACAAAAAGCACAACCTACAGCTGCAAAGAAACCTTTTGCATGTTTGATGACTAACAAAAATCTGAACATATACATGGACATTGCTTAAAATCACCGGCCTCATTTGATGAAGGTTAATATTTGAGTAGAACCAGCACTATCAAAAGAAATTTGGGACCAACATTCAACATTTAGGAATATATTTAAGCAGGTAATTAATTCCAGAAATCTTAGAAAGAAGTGACCATTCGGTAATGTGTTGGGTGCCAATTTGAAATTTAGTGGGAAATTCCTTCAAAAAATGTCCTCTCCGATTTAGGCCATAACGCTAAAACTAAATTGACAGATGATTTGTGTATTTTTCTTTTAAAACTCTAGTTTATGTTCTATACATTTGTAGTAAACACTTGGTGGCTACCCATTAAGTTTTTCCTGTATGACATTATCAAATGTTAGAAGTCATGTTCCGTCAAAATCTGTCTTTCCGAAACATGAAGTTTGACTAACCATAAAAATTGTTTCCTGAAGACCTCACATCTCCAAATTTTGGAACATCCTGTTTGAATTAATCATATACAAAATTTAATACGGAAAATAATCAAAGCACTTGTTTTTTCACTACCCCACATGTAGAAATGAATGAAAATGTTCTGTCAAAATCTTGTCCTCCTCTCTGAAAAATGTAACATTTCCTCAATGTTTCCTTTCTAATCATCAAATTTTTAAAATTCAAAATTTTGGAATTATAGCGTCTCAACTTGCCTACAATGTAAAAACGTCAATATTGAAAGAATCATTGAGCCAATCATTTTCACCCCAAATGAGGCAGCCGAGGTACCCTGATTTAAAACAAGATAATATTGGATTATTAAAGTTTCGTAAGAGTTCTCTGAGCGCATGTCGCCAATATCACAGACATCTAACGTGACCATAATTCAAAATTGATACAAAATGCCAAAATAATGGTAGAAGATGTTCCAATATCGATAAATCAGCACATGTCCATTTTTATCTATATATTAATCCCGGTGGTCTGTCTATCTGTCTGTGTGTCTGACCGCGTCTAATTTCTCGGAGACCGAGGGTCGCACGGTCCTGAAACTTGGTGGGCGTGTTGCCCCCTTGACCGAACGAAGACCGAGTTTGTATATGTTAGTGGATCAAAGGTCATCGGGGGTCATTCGAGGTCAAAAGAAGTCAAATAGAACGCGTAATTTTCTCGGAGCCAGAGGGTCGCACGTTCCTGAAAACTTGGTGGGTGGGTTTGCCCTTGACCATACGAAGACGGGTTTGTATTGGTTAGTGGTAGTGGATCAAAGGTCATCAGGGGTCATTCAAGAGTCACCAGAGGTCAACTGGGGTAAACGTTGGTGTATGGACATGAAACTTGGAGGGTGGGGTCGATTTTTGATGCCAAAAATTTTTGAAGGTCACGACAAGGTAATCAGGGGTCATTCAAGGTCAAATGAGGTTAAACGTTGTTTCTCGGAGAACGAGGGCGCACGTTCCTGAACTTGGTGGGGGGGCCTCTTGAACGCCGAAGACCGAGGTTGTATTGGTAGTGGATCAAAGGTCATCAGGGGTCATTCAAGGTCAAAAAAGGTCAAAATGGCGTAAACATTAGTTAGGACATGAAACTTGGAGGGTGGGGTCGATTTTTGATGCCGAGTATTTTGAAGGTCACGACAAGGTCATCAGGGGTCATTCAGGCTCAAATGAGGGTAAAACGTTTGTTCTCAGAGACCGAGGGTCGCAGTCCTCAAAATTGGTGGTTGGGTGCTCTTGACCGTCCGAAGCCCGAGGTTGTTATGATTAGGGATTCAAGGTCATCAGGGGTCATTCAAGGTCAAATGAGGTCAAATGGGTAAGGTAAATGGTGGTGTTGGACATTGAAACTTGGAGGGTGGGGTCGATTTTTGATGCCAAAAATTTTTGAAGGTCACGACAAGGTAATCAGGGGTCATTCAAGGTCAAGGAGGTCAAAAGGGGTAAACTTGGTGTATCCAGCACGAAACTTGGTAGGCAGGGCTTGATTGTTGATGCAAAAATTTTTGAAGGTCACGACAAGGTCATCAGGGGTCATTCAAGGTCAAGGAGGTCAAATGGGTAAAGTTGGTTGTATGGACCATGCAACTTGGCGGGGGGGTGGGGTAGATTGTTGATGCCGAAAATTTTGAAGGTCACGACAAGGTCATCAGGGGTCATTCAAGGTCAAGGAGGTCAAATGGAGTGAATGTTGGTGTATGACTGCAACTTGGAGGGTGGGGTAGGTTGTTGATGCCA
>JAMKCH010029127.1:0-16628 GCA_023653785.1 Ophioderma brevispina
GACCTTCAGTTTTTTTCTCCAGCTTTGCTGACTTTGTCATTTGGGAAAGGCGTATCTCTTCTTTCTTCTATGGAGCAGCTCCAATGCCATTTCTTTGTTGGCTTGAGTGAGACATATATCTGCGCTGGAGTTCTGTCTTCAAGCTCAGCAACAAGAGTGGTTTGAACCTGTTATGTCCGCTACAGTATACGCTCACAAGCGTTGTATCCCCCACTACCTCCCCAGTCTATTTTTTTCATGATCTCTGGGAGGTGGTTTACTCTGACGATAACTTATCTGCTCCTGCAAGAGACATTCTGTGATCAGACTAACAGCTTCAAAAGTGTTGTAGGCTCTTGAGTTCTTAATGCTGTTTCATCACTTCCTTTACTGACCAGAATATAGTCCACCTCGACAAGTTCTCCATTTGGGCGTTGGTGTGTCCACAGTCTACTGAATGGTTTTGGAAATTGGGTATTAGTGGCAACAAGGTTAATTGTTCCATGAAGTCCTTCATGTCCATTCCATTTCTGTTAGACCTCGTTGTTGCAAGTGAACAGCGCGTCGGCAGGCCCAAGCTTAGTGTTGTAATCTCCAGGGATGTACCGAAGATTATGGGCTGGAACTGTACTTGTGTCAGTGGAAAGCCATGTAAAAGTAGAGACCGCTTTCTTCTGAATATCGTTGTGGGGGCTGTACGCAAAATGACTGTTGTTCAGGATTGCCCTTCAGTGTAAGCTTCAAGATGCGCTCATATAAAGTGACAAGGTTTGGCACATGACTTGAGAGCCTTTGGTGCTAAAAGAAACCCCACACCCTCCTGTAGCTGCATTTCTCTGTATTTATTCAAGGCTGTAATAAGGGTGCATATCCCTGATATTCTCCTGTAGTATAGGTTCACTGTGCACAAGCGGTGTTCTTGTATGCAGATGACATCGATACATACGTGGTGCTTCATGTACGATTTCTTCTTTCTTGGCTGTTGTTGAAAGTGTCTGGATCATTAAATGTTGCTAATGATGAAGCTTTTTGCGTCTAACAAAGTTGTCCATGCATCTTGTGTCAATATCAGGGTTTGGCCGTCCAGAAGGCTTTTAGGACCAACCCATCATGCGTAATTTGGGTAGAGACCAATGTTGACTCAGAAGGGACAAGACTTTAAATCAGGGGCTTTAACCCTGTTGCTACGTGTGAACTATTCATCTTGTCAATGAGCTAAATAGTAGCTGGGATTCGCCAGGTCTCCAGCACGCCTTTTCTGTTTGGGGAGGTCCCCTTATCCTTTGGTACTTTCACGTGACACTCTTGCCAAGGCAGCAGTTGCCTTTTCTGTCAGGGATGTCCCTTAGCCTTTTTCTCAAACACACCAACCTACAAGGCGGCAGGTACTATTTCACCATATCTGGTTTGACCTAAGTATATACCTATGGACTTACTTACTCAATAAGAGATAAAGGAAAGCGAGAAGGAGTAATCACGTCACCAGTTGGCCCCCACACTGTTTTTGCAAGACAAAAGAGAGGTGGAGGAGCTGTCTCCATTGTGGAAATAGTCCTGAGACACTCCCACATCTCCTGATGTCCGTGTGGGGTTTGCACCTTCACCGCCTTACTAGGGATCTGTGTCCTGTACCCAGATAGGCATCACTGATTGAGTCGTTATTATCCCGAGGATCAGGAGCCTCTAAATCCTACATTGGGATCAGCCCCCTAGTATCCCAAGACAAGCCATAAGCCAACCTGCAAACCACCTATTGGCTCTCTGTCGAGCCAACCAATCTGATTCACCTACCTAGCCAACTGGGTTGCGAGTATGGATAAGATGAAGGAGTAAAGTCGTGTAATAGGTAGGGAGCACCCAGAGGGAGGGGCGAAATCCCACTGGGAAAATCCAGCACAACATGTAGAGGTGCAGCACTTACATGTTTTCTAAGGTGTAATAAAGGTGCCGGCAAAGGTAGTTTAAGCTCCCCGGCACTAGGTTTGTATCATTTAGACTACATCAAGGTAAAGATTTTCAATAAGTGGCTGTTTTTGTACTATTCTGAATTTGCTTATTCCGCACCCACCCCGGCTTTGTCAAACACTCCCTTACGTAGCGTTGTAGGAGGTAGGTACGGGACGACGTGCAAACGCTACGTGACCCAGGCCCTGTTGCATTTCCCCGTTGTAACTTGCGAGATCAGTATTGATTCTCGCAGGTATTTTGCTAGAATCAATTGATTCAGACCTACTTCAGTAGATTCTGAATATATTATAAGTATATAAAAAATTTATTCCCTGCTTTAAATTATCTGTTGGCCGAACTTATCAAGTTTATTACCATGTATTTTAAACGTTAGAAACTCTAATACGAAGGCAGAAGTAATTCTTACAGTGTTTTAAAACCCTATAATTTGGAGCTGGAAATTTTTTAATTAGGCCTAACTGGTGCTTCGAAATGTTAACACTACTGAGAAGCATCGACGACCACTACAGTTTCACATACTTGCCGAAGACACCCTTTAAAATTCAACACAACTACAAGTATGAGTCCACGGTTTGAGTTCTTTTACTCACATAACATGGTTATAAATTAACCAAAATGCCATTTCTTCAGATCTAGAGTACTCAAAGTTCTCATACATGCATCCAACATAGACTTCTAAAAGCAGACTGAGAAGCGACTTTGGAAGACAAAAATCATATTTTAAGGCTTGGGATTCTGATTTTCATTTCTTATATTTTGTACTTAATTAGGAAGCACTTGGTGAAAAAAAAAAATCACGAATCGGATGCATTATGGCACAAAAATTCAAAATTTCCGAAGTCTGCAGCCTTGCAAGCCTGCGAATTCGCAACAGGTGGCGAAAATCTCTCTTCATATTTGCGTCAAAAAAACAAAATTACATGTTGAAGGCACCGTTAGCAAGTTCCCATCAGTATTGACAGTCTCACCTGCTGAAATTTAGCATTTTCGCTCACGAAATTCTCCCTATCGCTACAGAACCGTCGGACTAGTCGACTTCCCTCATCACTGTGTTTACAATTTGCAGACTGAAAAGGTAAACACTGAGCAAAGCATTTCCACATACTATATGTAACCGGCTTCGAATTACAATTTTTAGATTACCACAGGCACTGGTGCATGTTTACTTCAAATATTTACATGCACTTGTGAAAGTCATGCACAGGCTAATTTAATAAACATAGGTGAAACTAAGAGCCATTATACATAGTGTCAAACTCTGGTACGTTTAGACTATGACAGTTGGGCTCAAATTTTTGTGTTACCAAGCCTGACTTTCTATTACTAATTAAGCTAAAATCAAAAATTTTGGTTTAAAAAAAAAAAAAAAAAAAAAAAAAAAAAAAAAAAAAAAAAATACAAATGTTACATGCACCGAGAGAAAGTTACCTGCACCTGGTCATGTGTGCACCTTGTAAGTCGAAGCCTGTAGTATTACCTTGGAATTTTGTACCAATTTGGTTTTATTTTGTTGTACAAACTATGGAAAATAGACAAAGGGTTATTTCTAACTAATATATTTATTATTGCATTGCTGTTAGTACTTTTTGTGGGGCCGCCAGCTATAGCTGGCAGACGCACTTAGCAATCCTTGTGCGTGTGTAAGTGTGATTGTGTATTGTGGATGTGTGGTCACAATTGTTAGTTTTTTTTAAATTGGGGTACCTCAATTGAAAATTCAATGGAACCAAACCTTTCTGTCATAGGTTCACCATGAGATCCTCATTTTATGAGGTCAAAGGTCATGATTGAAAAGGTCAAGGTCATGTGGGTCAAGTTGAAAAATGTGCTAAAAATGTAAAATTCTCTAAATTGAAAACTTGAATTCAATTGGAAAAAAAAAAAAAAAAACAACTTTTGTCATAGGTGCACCAATTGCGATCCCTCATATGTTATGATATCAAAGGTCCCGTGCCAGGGTCAAAGTGTCCTGGTGCGCCCACAGCTTATATTCTTTGAATATAGCTAGCGCGAAAGCCGAGACCGCGAAATCTATTGGAATATTTTGCCTTTTTAGTGTCTGCTGAACGAATGTTCATGAGGCATCATACTAGTCCAAATTTGTGTGTCCGTATGTCCGTCCCTTTATGTCCGTCCGACGACATCGGTTACCTTTTTAAAAAATGCTCTGCAGGCTAAACCTATCCCGATTTACTTCAAACTTGATGGATGATAGAGTGAGGTGCCGCAATATTATGTGTAGGTTTTGGGCTGCATTATTTGCCTATTCGTGAATTATAATTAGCTTATTTGCATATTTTTCAGCATTTCGTTACCTTTTTTGAATCTCTGCTGGCTAAATGCTATTTCCTATTTACTTCACACTTGTAGGGTGATAGAGTGAGGTGCAAGAATATTATGTGTCAGCTTGTGGCTGCATTTTTGCATATTCATGATATTAATTAGCTTTTTTGGCCGGTCAAAATGATTATCTTTCCCCGAAGGATGTGTGCAAGTTATCTGGAGTTCCGTACGGCGTATAACTTATGTAACTTGGTGGAAGGAAGCGGGTTAAAGAGTTCTTGAACTATTTAGATGTGGGCGTATTCGTACAAATTACATAATCAAATGAGCTTATTAATATGCAAAGATCAGGTAATCACTATATTTTTGAACGTATCGATTATGCGCATTCCTTCACTGCAGGAAAACCCATTATGGTGGCGTCATCTTCTTTGCATTGAACTTCTGATACCTGCGCTTAGGTATGCAAATGAGCTAATTAAATCTGCGTAATGCTGATCGCTAAATGGTAACATCTGGATACGCGAACTTCCTTTGGCTACAATGCATAACTACTATACCAAACATCTTGTGAATCATATGGAGGGTAAGGGTGGGGTGTTGGGGAGGGGAAGGGGGGTGTTGGGGAGGGGCAGGGTGGTGTTGGAGAGGGGCAGGTGGGGTGTTAGTGGCGAGGTGGGGTGCGATTGGGGAGGGGTGCGTGTGTCCTGGAGGGGTCGGTGGTGTACATCTGGGTGGGGTCGGGGTGCGGTTGTGTTGGGGTAGGGTGGCTTAGGGTGGGCGTTGGGGTAGGGTGGCATTGGGAAAGGTGGGGTGCGTCGGCGATGGGCGAGGTGACAATCATGTTACCTTTGGTGACTTAATGTGAACCTTTGCCCCCTCATGTGACCTTGATGTACCCGTATGTGACCTTGGTGACTCTTATGTGACCTGGTGACTCATGTCACTTTGGCCATTCAAACTCTGGTGTGCCGGGGTAGGGTAGGGGTGGGGTGTCAAGGAGGGGGAGGTGCGTTGGGGAAGGGGGGGTGGGGCAGGGGTTGGGTGGGGGCAGGTGGGGTGACTCATATGACCTTGGTGGCCTAATGTGACCTTGTGACCCCATGTGACCTTTGTAAACTTCTCTCCAGTGCATTCTTCTCTTCTTATCAATCTTTGCCAACTTCATCATAAAGCCAGTGATCGCGCAACCAGGCGACACTTGTGGTTTCGATAACCTCCTTGTTAGAATTATTTGCCGTTTTAAAATGAAAAACTGCATTTTATATGGTATACTAGGGCCATGGAAACATCATTGCTTTGCATGTGATAGGTAATTGTTATGTGGGTCAGGTCCATTTTAATTGATTTTTCGTAACATACGTGTTGATCGAAGAATTTACGGACTTCTGTCATTGTAAAGCAAACTTTCGCCTTAATATTTTTGTTTGTTGGAGCGATAAACTGAACGTATTCATTAGTCTCTTTTTGAAGACAAAAATACATTGGTTTGATTCTCTATTTCTATATAATTCGGATAGGCGAAACCATTATTGTTTTTTTGGACGACCGTGATTTTTCCGTCACGGTCTTGGCCCTCATCACCTCCCCATTCCACACACTTCAAGTCTTCAGGAGCAATTCCATCATGTCTCTCAAATCCTAATGGATTTCTTTTCATTTTTGGTGTATTGAAAGGTTATTCATGAGAAACTAAATCCTGAAAATTTGAGCTCTGTACCTCTTTTCATTTTCATGCTACAGCAATTTAATTTCGAGGGGGGGTCACCTCAAAACTGTACCAGTGACGGTGTGAAATTCAATTTTCAGAGGGCCATAAGTAAGAACTACACCCCTTATGATCCTTCAAACTTGGCATTCTGGATAACCTTGTGCAGCAGATTGCAAGTATGTGATCAGAAAAAATGCACTTGCTTCTCATTTTAAGTACAGGGGTCAAAAATGGCTCCAAACCCACTCGGACCATACTTTGGGGGGGGATACGTCCAAAAGTAAAATTGACATAACTTCCAAAGTTGGGCGAGTGATAGCTAACCTTGAATACGACCCTTGTGTACAACCTTATACTTTAATCAGCTTCATTGGAAGAGATTATAGCTGAACATTGCAAAAAGTCCAATTTACCTAGACTTGACTTGACCCCCTAAAAAATCAATGTCAGACATTTTGCACCAAATTCTGCCTGTATTGTAGTACCAATGAATGTGGTGTTTGGGTAACACTGTCAGCATTTGAGGGCATGCAACACCCACAACCAATATAATGGACCATTCTGTCTGTGCACCATATCTCCTTGTCAACCTGCCTTTTACAAGATAAGCCTGCTTTCTTGATGCGTGTAATTGGGTCTGTGCGTTTCGACTGCTAAAGCCCTGCCCCCTTGTGCGTGTGGTCATCTTGTAAAGGAAAGTATCACTGAGCAATTTCACTGTTTCACATAGATTATATCCTTGTATCTTACCACTACTTGCCTGTGGACAAGACAGGTTTGTAGTCAAAGGTCACCCGGCCAGGGGCAATCTTGCAATTTTTATGGGATAACCCTATTTAAGTCTATAAATTGTTCATCTATAACATGGCCTTCGTCTCAACACCCCCTCTGTAAAGTTTTCGGCACCGATCTTTTAACCCGTTTTGAGTGAGAGCTACAAACAGATTTTGTAATCCCCATAGAGTCGGTGTAAAATTAATATAGTCCGACCAAAATGGGGCGTATTTTCACTCATAACATCAAAACCAAACAACCTTGTAGGCCCTAAGTTTCACAGGGTAAATGAAAAAATATGGCGTTCTTCTGATCCAAAATTTTGACCACTTCCTGTAACATGTTGATTACAAAGCCTGTGTTTGCATTTTAATGTGGTTTAGGGCCCAGGTTTTTCATTCCAAATATTTTTATCCATCGTGCTTCAACTATCGTTTGGACCAATCTGTTGAGTGGGTATTGACTATTGTATTAAGTTGTATTATTTTAGGTAACGTATGAAAGTAATGATGCGCCCCTTATCACCTGTGTGGACAGCTCAAGCTTCCATTGTTTACCATATCAGATTCAATAGCGCACCTGCCTAATACAGTTATATTTCACAGTTTAACGCACATTTTTTACCAGTGAGCCTCATGTTTGACCACTGCACCTCGTATTGACCGTAGATCACACAGTATCAAGACGCACGGATTAAAGTCTGCAAAGTTTACTTGCTGTGCGCCCTCACAAACACCGCTCACCCTATAAAAGTAGAGGCTTTTCCCTATATCGGCGCGAGATCGAGTATAATAACAAAAAGCCGACCATGCTCTAAATTCATTGAAAATAATGAGTACACAAGCCGAGAACCACAACGTTCTAGTTTCTAACTATTTTACTGCTCTAATTTGTCTTATTTTCATATGGTTTTTTAGAGGAAAGGTAAGGTAAGTAGTCGGTTATCTTTTTGACGGGTCTAAGTTTCATCATTGGTTAAACAATGATGGAAGTAATATCCAACCTTTGTGGTACTTGATGGTAGATGGTTGAGTTTTAAAGCCATTAGACACCTTTAACAGTAGTCCACAAAACTTGCAACCATGTGCATTGAAATATGGAAATTTTGAATGGGTGTTTCATAAGTGACCCCCTTCATTTCTGACAAACAACCCTTATGAATTCCGGCACCTTAAAGGAATACACCACACGGTTTATGTGGTTTATTCTGTTAAGGTTCCAAATTCATAGGGTTCAGAAAGAGGGTGTCACCTTATGGAAACCCCAATTTGTATTGATGGATCTGTGAAGGGAATAATTCCCATATTTCTCACACCTTTGCAGGTTTCAAAGCTTGTATTATGTAGTGTCCAATACCTTTCAATTTTTTGACTAAGTCTCTTTAGTTCAGTCGTTAGGGAAGATCAGCTCGAAATAATTCCTCGGTCGACAATTTGGGTACGTTGGATCATTTTTTTAATCATCTATCCCATATCCAAAATCGGCCACAATCGGCTTTGGGCAATTTTTTTACGAGGCAACTAAAAGATTGTGCTTTTTTGTTACTTATCGGAAATAAATTCTAAAAAACAGCTGGTTAAACGGTGACGCGTATATAGCGCAACGGAAATGCTCGCTTGAAACCTAATCCTCAGGCGTCAACCTGACGCGTTTGCTGCGTTTTGTGGGCATTGTCGCATGTTCATTTCATATGACTGGGGGATATTCATACGCTGCGACTTTCGTGATTGGCACTAATTTTATCATTCGCACATAAACGTCTAAGGGCAAATGTGTATGTGTGTGTGTGTTGGTTTATGTGTGCGTGTGTGCCGTTTGTAGTGTCCTAATTATCGACATGAGGTGCAGTTATAGCGATTTATAAAAGTGGAAAGAAAATGAACATTTTATATCAGTCTCATTGTTTTCCTGCATGCGTTGTTTCTTTTTTCATATTAAGAAATATCCAGAGAAATATCCTTAACTGATAATTTAACATGAAATTAAAACATTTTTATTTATTTATTTCTTTAATTTATTTTATTAATTTTTAGGGAACTTTGTCAACGAATACGATTTTCAGTGTTGCACAATATGCGGGACAGGGAGCACCGCTTCGGAATAATGGACAGAATTGGGGAAAATAATCCTAAGTGAATAAAAAAAGGTCAAAGGGTGAAAATAATATAAAGAGATGCTTAAAATGCTTCATACCATGAATAGCAGGGTACTGTAGTGTAAGAGTGTGCCCTTATTTCGTGATAAAATTGTGAATTTTTGCACACAATACTTTAGGGCATTGATAAGCCTAAAATATTGCATGGAATACTTGCCACCCCCCCTAATGCCCCAGCTTGGTGGTTTTCAAGGTTATACCGGGTTCAAAAATTGAAAAATGTTCTGAATGTTTTAAAAGCACGACCTGGTGTTTGCTGGTCAACACATCGGAACATTTTAAAAATTTAAAAAAAAACCCTGTGTAACCTTGAAATCCAAGCTGGGGCCTAAAGGGGTGGGGCAGGTGCTTCATAATTTTTTTGATTATCAATGTAGAAAGTCTTGTGTCCAAAATTCACATTTTTATATCCGGATTTGGCACACTCACATAAGATCTGTTCACTACAGTCCCTCACTAAAAGGTTATCACTTGTTATAGAGCAGTTCCATAAATTTCTATTTTACATCAAATAAAACCTATAAGTCTAAGGGGAAACATCGATGAAGTCCTAGTTAAATCCTATAGACGTAACAAAACTAGGTTCGTTAGGGGTAAACATGTTGATTACGTTAGTAAAAAGCCTAAAAAAGCATCGGTCGGTCAGAGATGAAATTATCATTTTCTCGAGAAATTACTTTGATCATTATGCATGCCCCCCTGTGCAACTGGATTTTTTAATGGTTGTTTGCTTATCACAAAAGGGGACGGGAAAGTTAACTTTCGTTTAGTAGACGTTGTTTATGTTGTTTATTCTATTTTGTTCCTCTTTGTTTATAAAGATGGCATAACTGAAACCAAAACTCGACAACAAGCCACTCCTACATATAAAAGGCAATCTGTTATTGTTATATGATTTTTTATAATCCACACTTTACGGTTTATAGGATTGCAACAACATTTGTGATTGTTTTCGTATTCAATAGAGAATACAATGGCCAAGTTGTACGCACAAATCTTACCATGCTTTACGCAAGGGCATCCTGTCTGTGGATTCCCACCCAACTCTATCAATATTGGCAGAAACGGCTTTAAAATTGGAAATTTCGATAATTTCTTATTTTTTATAGGCACGGGGGAGGGGGTCAGCCTTCTTACGAAACTTATTGCGTTTATTTAATTCATGATATGGTCAAACTTCCATCCCTCCCCGACCCCCTCCCCCCCACATAATAAGGAGCAGTTAACATAATGTACTTTGTAACATGTTTATAGGACCTATCTTGAATAAGTCGGAGTCTGACTGTTTACACAGGGCTATTGATATGGAATTATAACAATTCAGGCCCGTATACGCAAGGAGGGGGTTGCGGTTCCCCTTCCACAAAGGGGATATTAAGGTCCACTTTTTGTTCCTGTTTTTTTATAAAAAAGGGATCCCAATTTAAAGACAAAAATGACAATAATTTCACTTGGTGATGAGATGTTTCAAAATTCCAAAAAGGCTAACTTTACAACTTAAAGTCAAATTTCCAAAAAAAGGACCACTTGTTGTCCGTTGTGTGTGTGTGGGTGTGTGTGTGGGGGGGGTTAGGTCCACTTTTATTTAGGTCCAATTTTCCGCAGTTGCGACCCCCCTCAAATAAATCCTGTGCATGACGTCCCTGTAACGAATTCAACAGGAATGGATTCTCACCAAGAAGTCCTGATCATAGCTCCTTTGCTTCATGTTGTGAAATGGGTATTGTATTACATCATAGCGTCTGTGGTCAGGTGGGGGCGTCGCCTGGTCGAAAGTTTACATTACCATCGATATGTGGGGACTGTCCTCCAGAACCCCATAATTAATGTTATCTGTTTATTATATAGGAAAATGTTTGTTCCAACTAACTTCCGAAAGTACGCTGTCTTAGTCTCTCTTTTGCTGGAAGTTTACCGCATTTCTTTTTTTATTTGAGAAATCATTAAAAAAGTGTATATAATTTTATTCCAAAACTGTGAACTGTATGGAAACCTTTTTTTGTATTTTTTTTTTGTTCACAATGATTTTTTTCGAGCAGCAACATTTTATGAAAACCAATCTGTAGTTTAATAAATATCTAATTTTTCTGGTCTATTCATTTTGCAACTGATAACAATATAAACACTAAAATCAGTGGAATATCGTCTTGCATGAATGGACTTTTGGTGATTAATATTTGTGGGGTGTAATAATCTTCGATAACTTAACACACGCACATTGTGCGACTTATGCTTGTAGGGTCCCAACATTTTATTTTTTGTCTTGTTTGACCTTTTAAATGTCTTGTAAAACCGCTAAAATGCCATCTATAGGCTTCGCTATCCCAACCTTGCTCTGAATGGTCAGACACCAGCACAAAACAAGAAAAAGCACACAAGAAAGACCCCGACACACACTTAACTTGCTTATATAAATCATTTATTGATTGTGCAATGCATTTTAGCCTATACAAAGTCTCAGCGTATGAAATATCAGTCGATGAAATTAACATCGCACTGTCCATTAAACCACAACGCAGCAAACGCAACCATGTCTGACCCGCGTATTAGCGTTGTCAATCCGTCGCATTTACCGTTACGTTGTACGCGTCACCGTTTAACCGACTGTTTTTTAGAATCTGTTGTCCGCTAATTTACAAAAAGGCAATATTTATTTGCTCGTAGAAATTTCCCCAAAGCCGATTTTGGCCGCTTTTATGTGTGATAGACAATTAAAAGCTGCATCCGACAGTACCAAATTGTCGACCGATGAATTAATTCCAGCTGAATGCTCTTCACCGCTCTCACGACTGAACTATTTTGCTGAGCAAAGAACTTACTCTATTGTCGTTAATTTGCAATTGAAGGAACTTTGACAAGCGTATTTCGTCATTTGTGAAATGTTTAACTGATAATTGCAAGATCTTTAGGCCTAATCTTGATGATGGTTTAATTGAAAGGTTTTAATTTTGGAATATTTTATGTCAAAAGTGAGTAAAAAGTGTTGTTGGAACCAGAATTTAGCTACTTTTTACTGACCTTTTTTACTCCGATTCCATTTTTTGTTTGGGGAACCACTTCATAATAATTATTGTCGTATGTTTAACTTAGGTCTTGAAACTGTGTTCAAGTTATCATTAGGCCTTGGGTATAAACTGAATTACGACATGCGCTATTAAATGGCGGATTCGCTCAATGTAAATTCTATTGTCTCACGTACTTCATTATGCAAAGAGACTTACAGCACCATTGATGCACTTGTTGTGTTACATCCTTCCCCTACCAGATTTTCTGCCAAGATGTGGACAGATGAAACAAATGGTGCCTCCCTACCTGGTTTATCTCTTTCTCTGATTTTGATAAATAAGCTTTGTATAGCCCCAGATAGCTGTAGTCCTCTAAAACCCTGCCATGTTTTCCAGAAAGAAGTATGATGCCCACTTGCTTCTAGTCCATAAAGAATTTGTGTGTACTCCAAGTTCTGTTTAACTGAAAAAGCCGCATTCCTGTGAAACGCTCAATATTTTAGCACCTTGCATCAATTTGCAAAGTCCCTGTCATTTTAACATGTCGGTCAACCTATGGTCCATCGTACCTAGCCTGGAAGTATAGAACTTCTATTATTAGCTCTTAGCTAGATAAAGCTGGTTCACCCAAAGTACTACCAAAACTATCAGGGTTTTTACTAAAGTCTAAATCACAATTCTTTTAACGCATATTTCGTAGTCCACTTGTCATGCCACTTCTGTGGCCCAAGGCTCAGTAAATTATGCACTGATCGCGCACGATTGAGCCATTCAGCATTGGCGATTGTTGTCGAGGTGCACTGGCACCCAATCACTGGCCAGTGCCTGGTACGCTAGCGGAACGCACTATATAGATGTGCTTAAAATATGCTTATATTGTAAAAAGAATGGTGGCTTCTACTTTAGCAACATTGAGTGTCGGTTGTTTTTCTGCCAAGCAAAATCATCTGAGAAAATATTGAAATTTTATACCAAACTACTACATTTTAGGAGTTCTACTAAACCCTTGAAAATGGGTAGATCCTCCATATTTTCAATCAAATTTTATGCCCGTTGGAAAGGCCTCAATTAGGCCGAAGTGCCAGTCAGCAGTGGGTGCTGGTTGAGGCTGACCACTCATCGAATGCAGTCCAGCATAGTGACAACCCTGTAAAATATGTGACCTAATTGGTCTTGGGAAACCTGATAATCAACATAGGGCTGTTGACATGGGAATGTAAAATGATGTCACAATATAGAGTATAATTATTACATTTGTGGAGTCACAGATGTTGTGTAAAATTTAAATTTGTGTACTAACGTGGTGAAAAAAAAGGAAACTCATTTCTACAGGCTGAAAAGGATCTTGAAAGTTGGGTCAGTCTTGTTAGGGTGATTTTCTTCTTTTTTTTTAACACACATCATACTATAATAACCCAATTAATTCTGAGTCACACCTGAACCAGACCATATTGGTGTTATATTAATTTGAAATAAGTGTCAATAACACCATTTTCTTCACTTTGGTAATTTTAATTTTAGAACTGATTAGTGAGATGGTAAAAAAAATTGTCTTCTGAAATATCTGGAATTTTGTTGGGCATGTAGAACAGGGTTTCTTTTCTTCTGTTGCTTTATTTCTATTTCTTTTCCAATTTAATTTATCAAACCCCTTCACCCAAATCAGCTTGTGTAAATAGGCTTCCCACCTAACCTGCTTTCTTGTATCTGTGAACAAATATTTCAAAAATTTGGTACTAAAACAAAATTTGTGTATTGTTGTGTTAAATGACAAATTGATCATTCTGCATTTGTGCAGGAAAAAAAGCCTACACCGGAGAGTAGTGGTAAAGAGAAGTCAACACTGGATGACAGTGCCTTTGAAGCCTTGGAGAAAGACTTCCAGGAGGTTCTCAGCGAACTTCTTGGGGACAAGTAAGTTCTTTTACTTGCATCATGTTTCCCTAATAAGTACACATTCCATAGTAAGAATATGCCCAAAAGGATCTTAAAGAGCTGAATTTCATTTGTGATTGAGTTAGTTTTGAAGCAAATCATAAGTGGAGTAGCCTTTTTTTGTGGCAACAAATCTGCATTTGAAATTTCTTAGATTTAGCTGTGGTGACAACTTTGGTTAAAAGTTTAAAACATTTGCTATAGACGATGTGACATGTGATGTCACTGCGCCGGGCAAGAACAAAGCACTGCCCGGTGGTATGCGTGCGCACCTGGTGGGCTTGTGCTTTTAAAATTAGCGCTCATCATTATAGATAGCCTGTTGATTGAATAGTGCTGCAGCTGTATGCAATGTCCTTTGCACCTCGATAACATGAGTAAACCAGGTGCTAAGGCCCATGATATACTTCCAGTCGCAGCGAGCGATTTCTGCGCTTGAGCATGCGTAACACTTGACCCGGGTCAAAATCCCGTATTGCGCATGTCTTTCGCTCGCTGCCGCTGGTAAGTATATCAGGCTAAGTTGGTTTGTAAACATTGATGTCACATCATCAATACAACTTTGTCAAACTCTTTTAAAGGTGCATTTTGTGATCTCCAAGCCCTCATTTTTGTTTACGTTCACTTAGGACATCCTCAAGAAATGGTTTTCAAAAATTTCAGTTGATTCTGACCGTGCGTTTTGATATTTAGGAGTGAATGTTCGTACCCTCACGCTGCCCCAGAGGCGACTGTGTTGTAATCTGTCGTTTACGGACCAGAAAATACAAAATTGCGAATTTCTGCTATGTAGATAAGAATTTGACAGTAAGATTGGGCACACATTACTATACTTAGGCAAACTGATTCGATGATATGAAAATCTTGCAATATGATGTAGTAAGGCGGGGGGACGAGGCTGGGGATCACGAAATTGCCCCTTTAAGTGTATGTGCATAAATTTGTCTTATGATGACTGTCAAGCCTGCCTTGTGGAGTTGCATGCGACATTTATGAAAAAGTTTTTTGTCAGAGAGTACCGTTGCAGCAAAATGATACCATTGTAAAGATAGTGATCATCTGTTAAAACCTTGCTTTTAATTTCATTATCCAAATTACCACATGATTTAATTCTTCCTTGACAGGAGTCTAGAAAAGTTTAGAGTTGAATATGAGAAATTACACAAGGGCCACTGAAGAAGTCTCATGAGAGTGAGAAACGTCTCATGCAAAAATGTCGAGAGCTGAATGCAGAGATTGTGTCCAACTCGGCCAAAATGAGCACAGCACTGAAGCTGTTCTCTAAGAAGACAAGACCACCATTTGCTCAGCTCAAAAAGGGGTAAGTCTGGAATATATACCAACACATGATAAAGTTAAAAGCATGGTTATTTTAAGCATTGAAATTCTGGTAATCAAAAATGTGCAACGATCGGTATTTGGAGCAATCAGGGATAAATGGGATTAAGATTTCAGAAACATTATGGGGATCTTCCCAAATTATCATCTATGCCAAAGAGTCAATACGGTAATCATTTTGGCTGGTATCTGAAAGGGAGGTGTAACTTAAGAACTGGGTTTAAAACTAGGTAAGTCCTTCATGAGTGGACCTTTTACTTTGAAAGTTACGGTAAAGGGGAGAAAATTCCTCATGGCCGGAACGGCCCATCATGAGGAATTTTCTCACCTTGTTACAGCAAACTTTTAGTTAGAGTATGTGAAAAGAGGACCACTTCTGCAGGACTAAAACCAGGGTTTAAACCCAGGTATAGAGTTGGACTCCCTTTGTAGCAGTTGGGTTTTACTTTGATTTCCTTGTACTATTTTGTTAAGATATCAAATGATATTCTTGCAGTGCATTGCCATTTTGCTTTGAGGAATCCTAGTTTGGGAGGTCTACAGATTTTTGTCACCTTTGTTGACAGATGCATTAAGTGCAAGTACAAAAAGATTTTGCAACAACAAAATCAAGATAGAGGACAGACCTATTTGCATGATCCACAAATTTACTATTTTACGTGTTCAGGAATCGAGAAAGCATGGAAGATGGTGGATGCATCACATGAGAAAGAACAGCGAGCTCGAGAAATATTAAGAGTTTGAAGTCGAGATAGCCAAAAACTGCGGCAAGATAGTGAGCCAGGGAGGATGGTATGACGACTGGGACAAGAAAAATAGGTGGTAAATGGAACGGTCATACCGTGGCATACAAAATATTACATAAACACCTTGCAATATTTTTTACATGATTTACTGTAAGATAAAAATACATCCAGGCAGGAACCTTATTGATAAATCTACAAGGGCACGTGTCGTCCAGTGGATAGAACGGCAGACTCATGATCTGAGGTTGTGGGTTCGAGCCCACTGTGGCCAATGTGTTGTGCACTGGGGCAGGCACTTTATTTTGCTTGCCTCTCTCTACCCAGGAGTGTGAAATGGGAGCTGTCAGGGGAATGTTACAATTTTAAGTGCTGATAGGAGCTGCGCTAACGGTTGTTGCGCCCTAGTTGAAACGAAATGATTCTGATGATTCTGGACAGCGTATAATAATTGTAAGCCACAATGATACTACGGTGGAATGGCGTCCTAAATGCCAGGTATTAGTATTAATTATATGTTTTTAAGTGGGGGAACAGCTGCATTAATCAATCAACGAGGGTGGTGGTTTAAATAATAATAATGAAACTACTTATCCTAAATCATGTGCATTGACAAAAATGGATGCACTCTATGCACCCATAGTAAACTGCTGCTGTATGTTTGTGATTGGTTGATTAACTAATTAACTCGCATTCATTGCTTAGAGGTCGGTAGATTTGGGTGAATAGCAAAATCA